>APFE030828693.1:26320-75941 GCA_000404065.3 Pinus taeda
TAGGTTAGCTCTGCATTTCAGAACATTTTCAAGCTTTTTCTTGTAGACAGTTTTTGGGATGTAACTATTATTTTTTGATCAATAAAGATGAATCCAGCCTTGTACCAGCTCTAATCTTTCTTAGGATTGTAGCTCTTGGGGTTGGGCCCAACCCAAGTGCCTAGTACCTCCTTTGTGTACTTTCATGTGTCTTTGCTGCATTCTTAAAATAAAATTTGTTATTTATGTTAAAATCTTGTTTTTTTACTTAGGTTGCTTTTGATGATTAAAATATCTTTTCATGCTTCAGGCTGATTTGATAGATTGGTAAAGGAAAAGACCTGCAAAAAGGCCAACAAGAAATCCTTAATCTCATCTCTCCCTCCTTGGGACCATGAGCTAAATCCAAGGCATACTTGCTGCCATAAAAAACATTGTTCTTCCTTCTTCATGCAATTGCTAGTGTTAGATTTTTAGTTAAGAAAGTTTATACCAGTTGTACTTGCATGTTTAGAATCTGTTCTTGCTTAGTTTCCATAGTTATATTGCATGATTTGCTGCCAATAAACTTTTGTTCATCATATTTTTGGTTTCTAGGTCAAAATAGGTCAAAATGGCTAGATCTTTGGTTTGCATAGTCTTTGTTTGGTCAGTTTTGGAAAATAGTGTACAGAACACCTATGATGCCTTCTTGCCTACCTTTCCTCCATTAGACAACTTTCTCCAACCCCCTAACTCAGATTCCTCCCTTTCATTTGCCACCATTTTTCTAATTTGACCTAATTCCCATATATTTGTGCAACCTTTCTACCTCCATCCTTGAACCAAATTAGATCACCTTAACCACTCCTCGTCCTCATTCACCAAGTCCTAGACCTCCTCACACCTTTATCTCACCTCCATACCCATTTCTTCACCTTTCTTCCACCATCAACCCTCCAAAATTCCCTTTCGGAACATCCTGTAGAAGCTACAGAACATCCTGTAGAACCCCTACAGACTTCCTGTAGAAGCTCACAAAAGCAGTTTCTTGAGATCCGATCACTGTGAAATTCTCTGGAAGGGTGCTAGGGACACCTTAGGACCTCTTCTCACCTTCCCAACCTCCTGCAAGCATTTCCTTTTGCCAATCAACCTCTGCACATAATGAAATAGTCAAAGCACATGCATAATAATTCTGTGAAATTACTCAAAAATGCAGAAATATGTTTTTTTTTATATTTCTCTTCAGAAGTAGCTTAGTCACATGCATTTTACGTTTCCAATAGTCAATGGCATCCAGGTCCACCACTTTCATCTCTTTTCTTGCACCAGTAGGACTAGTGAGTAGAAATAGGGTTTGCTAGGGTTTGCCTTTCCTTTCAGTTTTCCGCTTCTTTCTGCAAGTAGATTAGCCTCCTTTGAGTTAGCTTTCATCCATCATAGTTAAAAACTTCTTCTAAGAGCTCATAGAAGTTAGATTAAGCTCCTAGCGGACTTGTGCCAGCTAATCAAGTGACAACCGCGACAAGAGCTTCTACTTGTGCATATAGCACCGTCGCTTCCAAGTTTGTTATGAACTACCGAGTTGATAAAAGTAAAGAAGGGAGTACTAGGAGTTGCAACATTATTGCTGCAATACTGGAGCCCACCACCTTGAACTCAACAGAAACTTAGAAAATTTTATTTTTAAACAGGTACCTTTCCATCGATGAATGCCACCTTGAAACCTTTGCCTTCCATTGCCAAAATGGACACCAAGTTCTTCTTGCGATGAAGTACATAAAATAGATTCTTGTAAATGAATCAATTTATCCTCATTCAATTGAGGGGTAACATTCCCTACACCATTTTCGGGATAGCTGGCATCGGCTCCAAGTATCATCCCACAATTGTTTCCATCTTTGATAAATTTGAGAGAGCACCCTTCTATCAGATGAAGTGCCTTGAAGCACTACAATTAATAAGCCATATTCCCAAAGAAACTGAAAGAGAGATCCAATACAAGATAACACTTCTTTATCTTATCAGAAACAACATTTGATTCTTCATACCTAGGGTTCCTTGCTTTCTTTGAACAGTCAGCCATTTCCTTGATGACCTACATTACCTGTCATTCCTTCGGTCATTGAAGATGTCATTGGAATGATTGTTATCTTCATCAAGAGATGTGTTCCTGCCATTCCGACACTCCTTCACATAATGGACGAACTTATTACAAACAAGGCATATGCCTTTCCTTCTACCTTGAGATCCAGTCTTCCAAATGAAGTGGTCTTTAGGTAGGCCATTAGAAGATTTCACTGCGCCATTATGATAATATACTCTACTTCGACTTCACCATTGGTGAATTTGAAGAGGGATGAGGAATCCACTGATCCTTTTGTCCTTTCCCAACTGTCTTCGGTGATTGCTCTTTCACTCTTGCTTGGGCTTTGTCATCAACTCATCTCTCATACCATGTTAATTTTAGGTATGTCCTATGCTTAGAGAAATTTATTTCAATTTCCACAGTTAGCTCAATATCTTTTTCAAATTACCAATCACATCAACATTAAAGTAAGCTGCAGATAGAACATAAACATAAATCATAGAAGACAATACAAGACAAGAGGACACAAGATGTGGCGCTAGCCAGGGACAAACCCGAATGTGCGGAAACCCTTGATCAATTATTCTTATATGTTCTTCAATAGTTCAGTAGAGAGAGAGAAAGAGATAGTACATTTACAATAGAAGTCAACACTTTGAATTATCAAGATAGGAGCATAGATCACCTCTAAGAAGATGATACGTGAGATCAGTTGAAGACATGATACTTCAACTGATTCTCCAAGGTGACTCCTTCACCTATCATAGTGTTGCATCTCATCATCATGCTGCACCATGTTGCACTGTTGTCACATGTGTCATTATAGAACCATGTTGTTATACAACATGTCTCGTGTGCTTGCCACAACTATCCATGTTGTCCATGACTTCCATGTTGCAGCATGCTTTCCATGCTATCGATGCTTGCCATGTTGCGCCATGCTATCCATTGTTGTTGTCACATTGTGTCATAGCTACAAAATGTCATTGTTGTCCCATTGTGCCACTGCCTCATCATTGTGTTGTCCCATTGAACATTGTGGCACAATATCATCTTTGTCCCATCATTATTTTGTCTCATCATACTACTATCCCAACATCTTACAGTTTTCTCATTTAACATTGCAGCACTTTATCATACTATTGTCCCAACATCTAACAGTTGGCTCATTGAACATCGTAGCACTTATCATACTTCTGTCCCAACATCTTAGAGTTGTCTCATTGAATGTTGTAGCACTATATCATACTATTGTCCCAACATTTTACAACTGTCTCCTTGAACATTGCATCACTATATCATATTGTTGTCCCAACATCTTACATCTATTTCATTGAACATTGCAGCACTATATTATACTTTTGTCCCAACATCTTACAGATGTCTCATTGAACATTGCAACACTATATCATACTATTGTCCCAACATTTTACAATTGTCTCATTGAACATTGCAGCACTATATCATATTGTTGTCCCAACATCTTACAATTATCTCATTGAACATTGCAGCACTATATCATATTGTTTTCCGAACCTTTTAGCACTGCTATGTAGCATGCTGTCCCATTTACTTTGCTACACTAGTTAGCAGCACCATGTAGCCCAACTATCTTATTTACTTTGTTGCTGTCCACAACACTATTTTTCTAATGCTGCCTTAATGCTACTTATATGGTGACTGGTTAGGGCATCTGGTGGCCCTTACACACCCAGCAATCCACCCACAAACAATATCATATTGCTTATATTCCCCTGGGCCAGGTTTCTTGCTTATGGTGCACTTAATTTTCTTGTCCCCACACCATCCCTATAGCCTCCACGTCGTCCCTTTGACCCTTCACATCAACGTCCTCCTTCTTCTTGAGCTGCCTTAGGATAGCTTCGTTAGGGCTACCTTTAGATCTTAGTGAGGTTTGCCTTTAGGTTTGCGTTAGGGCATTCTTTAAGTTTGTGTTAATAGGGACCAACATATAGGTTTAGGGCTCCTCCTTGATAGCGTTAGGGATTTTCATCATGATTGCGTCCTCTTGATTATGGCATCGTATTTCTTCTTGTCTATGGCTAGGGCAACTTCTTATCCTCCAATGTCTAGGGCTTCCACTCCTAGATTTATCTTCCAGTAAAGCCCAAGGCAAGTGGAGTGAAATGAAGATAGAAGCATGAGTGAGAAATGACTCTCAAGTCATCTCCTTCTATACTAAAACATTTAGCACATGTGGGGTTTATTTGTTTGATGGTTGACCTTGACGAATTGTCTTATAACACAATTAATTCATAACTCCATAAATACTTATCGGAATCGGATGATCTTTACATCAATATTACACCTCTCGATGAGAGCGATCAGAGAAAAATATTAGCTGCCATAAATAAGATGACCCACATGGAGTTTATTCCTAATTTCCAATTTTAACATAGATTGTGCTATTTTTCTTCCTATTTGACTTCATCAATAATTCTATCAATATGAGCATAGATGCAGTACACAAATACACAATGACCCATTATTCTTTCTTTACATTGATGTCCTCCAATTTGACTTTCCATACCTCAAATCTCTACCCACTAAATTCCTCAATATTGAGTTTAAAACTGCTTGCAATTATTTTTCAACACAAAAATCACAACCATAGAGCTCACACTAAATCTAGGTTTATCACAGACCCAAAGTACACTTATTGTATCAAAAACAAGTTAAATCCTTAGCAATAAAGGTTACGAATAAAGACAATAAACTATGTTTTACACTAATTTTAATTTTTAAATTTTAATCCTTTATAGTTAACTAATATAGAGAGGAAAATAACACAATAATCACATGCATTATGCACAAAATAAAACACTATAATTTATCTTATATTTTTTCTTTAACAACACTCCATCAAGAAAACTAAAAAAATATACAAACATATAAATTTCTGAATAACTTCACCATTTACGAAGTAATATATATCATTCTATAATCCTTATATCATTCTATAATCCTCAATTTGGTTATAATCCTAATTCCTTAATTAAAATTTAATTGTAACGGGATAAAAACTCCAAACACACTAAAACTAGGAAAAAAAAAAACCAAAAAATAACCCTACAAAGAATATAATGAAATCTTAACAAACCATGAAGGCAAATATTTGGAAATTTGACTTATAAATAGTATGTTGATATTCTTAATAAAGGAGGACATCATCATTCAATTTATGTGTTGCCTATATTTTTTCAATCAAGAACAGGTTTATGAATTGATGATATTGATTATTCCTATACTATTGATCATATACATACGCGGAATGATTTAAAAACCGATTATTTAATTACTAAGGTAGCAAATAGACTCATAACGTAAAAAATAATATTTTCGGAAAAATATTTTCCACGAAATTTCCAACAATCAGATTTCCTCCATTCCATTATGGTTAAAGTTTTACTAGGAGTAGAATCATAACAACGAAAAAAAATGAACATATAAAATGTATGTAGAACTTATGAGAATGGACGATTTGCCAATTGAACTATGTAAATAATGTGATACTAACGTCGCCCTTTTTTTTAAATATATAACATTGTCTAGCTTACATAGGCTAGTTGTCAAGGAGGTGGATTCTTTTATTATTCGTCCATTTTCACATTAAATACTTGGTTCGCATGGAGAACTAATACACAAATTTTACCAATTCATAGAAATCGAGTGGTTCGATGTAAATCTGTTCCAGGGGAGGAAAACTAATCAACCTCGAATTCTCTTTTCAATCAAAATTCTTTACTTTATCATCTCATTTATACATTACACAATAATGTTCTTAAGAAATTTATCGAAGAGATAAATACATAAAACTAATTAATATGTAACGGAAGCATCGATTACAGTTACACATTTGCATGCATGCTTATCCAAATGCACATACATCACATTTTCTAATAAATTAATGGAGTAGACATAGATGGATGGGAAGCATGAGAGATTCTTGGATACCATAATTATACTCCTAGAGTGTGGTATGAACTAGATAATTATCCTAAATAAAGTTTAAAGAGGGAATTCTATATTCACTTTTACTATGTAAATGGGTTATTGTATTATGACCAACAATGGTGTTTTTAGCTTATGCTTTTGTGCTTTTAGAATACATGTACTGAATTATTAAAGTAGGCTTGGGACATTCTATTTATTTTTCCTAGAGGTGAGAAGTGAAAGATGACTTGGTCATCTCTGTAGGGTTTGGTAAGGATAGTAATAATTTATTGACATTGGTTTTTCTTATTTTCACTTTTCCATGGTAAAATAAAGTTACTAATAAGCACATAAAAAAAAGAATTAATCATCAACAAGATAAAAAAAATTTACCTTCTTTCAAATTTATTTGGATATAAATGACAACATTTTCATAATCTATTGCAAATACCACTCCAAATTTAGGAATATGACATCACAAAGTGAAATTCTATTTTTTGGATTCAATGTCCTTTCTATATTCCAACCTACAATTCTTGTAATATGAATTCATCATCTACCTTACTTTCTAATAATACCTTCCATATCCTTAATGATCTAAACCATGGTTCTATATCTTCCCATAACACCATTCGCATCCCATTCCAAACTAATTTTGTTGAGAGTATTAATTATTCTTGGTTCTTACTCATGCATTTATAGGCAAATTATAGACATGGTTTAGCTAGAGAACATTTTAGGAGGTCAACTTTTTCCATTTAGCCAATTTTTAGATATTCTTTGAAAACAAATAAAAAAATTACCTATTTAGTTAAAAATTCACTATTAAATTAATAATATTAATTAAAATATTATTAATTTTAATAATAAATTATATAGTTTTAATAATTAATATACATATATATATATTCTCAAACCAGAATAATAACTTATAATACTATTACAAAAAAATACCATTTAATTCATTAAAAATTATTTTATTTTTAAAAAGTATTTTAGTGAAAACTTAGACCATTTAAATAATAATTAAAATATTATAATTAAAATAATATCTTAATTAATATAAGAAAAGTTTGTAAAGCTTATAATATACAATGAAATGCTATTATTAGTCCCTGCCTTCGGCATTGCAGGGACTATAGCGTTCGATACGGCGTTGACCGTCTATTAATTCACCTGTTGACCTGTTTTTTTTTTGTGTTATTTCTATTTTAACCAATGTGTTATTTCTATTTTAACCAAAGTTTATTAAGAACAAGTTTGCATTATGAAAATTTTAACCAAACTTTTGGATTTGACCTCTTATTGCAGGCTTCACGTGCCCCAATGCTGTTTTTAGCCAGAGGAAGCAATTTTATCCTAAGTCTTTAAACTGGAAGGAGGGGAAGCGATTTTATCCTAACCTTTTAAACTAACAGTTGGGGCAAGTTACATAGCTTACAAGGTTACACCTGGCTGCCAGGGTTTTTTTACAGCTGCCGAGATGCATGCACGTCCATTACTTCTTATATCACCACACCCATGCCTCCCCACAGCATTGAACTAGCAGGTTGTATTGGCTACGCGCAACTTCATTTCTGGTTGGTTTTGCTCTGAAATTAATCAGTTTTCCTCTTCTTGAATCATCTTAACAATGGCAGCTGTTTCGCAAGCTCTTCTACAACACCCTGCAGCTTTCAATACACAAAAACAGAGTATGTATATGTTTCTGCTTGCCATTTTCAT
This sequence comes from Pinus taeda, assembly GCA_000404065.3. Lineage (NCBI taxonomy): Eukaryota > Viridiplantae > Streptophyta > Pinopsida > Pinales > Pinaceae > Pinus > Pinus taeda. The sequence goes on from APFE030828693.1 coordinate 34,050, forward strand.
TTCATTTTTTGAAAACTTTTTCTTGATGGCAGTTATTTTTATTTTCCATGGTTCTGCAATTGTTAGTGCCAGTCGAAATTAATGTAGGTTCTGTGCAAGGAATTCATATCCTCCTTGCGGTAGTCATACGGCGGCCCCAGCTTCCCATTCTGTTAAAGCCGCAACTTGATCGGCGTCCTGTAACAGAGAACCAAACAGACAGGTTAAAACTAACGCCTAACTGAGTCTAATTGTAGTTTATTTTCTAAATTTGAAACTGAGTATTCGATATATGTTTCTCTTATTTATTTTCCAGGTAAACTGCATCCACACAGTTCCTACTGTTGTTTTTTTGCGTTCTATTTTGTTGGGACCTTAGCAATTACAGATTTAATTTAGAAAATTAATCACTTGGATGACATTTACGTTAAGGAAGTAATAGCAGATATTGCATGTTGCAACTACTAAGCATTGCTATATAAGAAGTTGGGTTTTTCTTAAACGATATGCATTACTGTTTAATTACTATTTCAGACTTACCTTTCAATTATAATTTCATATAAATGTGAAAATGCTCGGATATATTACTAAGTAAACAATATAAATGTGAAAATGCTCGGATATATTACTAAGTAAACAATATAAATGTGAGAAACCAGCCGATGCTAATTGCTGTCAATAAACGGTATGCATTACTGTTTAATTGCGTTTTGAAATCTAATCCAAATACGAGAAAATACAGATCTATCTGTTGTGTAAAGCTGGGATTCACATCGATAAAGAATGCTAATGGGTGGATAGTGGAATCCTTATAGCACTCACCACAAACGACATATTAAATGGTGCTCTCAGTCAAATTATGTTAGGCAGGTGTACGCTGGGAATAACACTCAAACGCTGAAACGGGTTTTAAAAGGAGTTATACTTCTTACTCGCTTGAATCCATATACCACTAAAAATAGTTAAATCACAATTAATAAGAAAATGTAAACAGGTCGTTCAAAATCTGTTTACATCGTAAAATAGATATCTAGACAATTCTGTTCTAACCTGGGTTCTCTTTCTTTTACAATTCTGTACAATGAACAGAGGAAAAAGAAAATCAATGTATGAAGAATGTGAGAAAATACAAATCTATCTACTGTAATAGATGTCAAATCTATCTACTGTTTAATTGCGTTTTCAATTATGTTGTTGATAAAAATAGGAGGAGGGCGTCTGTTTGCAAGGAAATAAAGTTCAAAGTATGCCTGATTATTGGTCTCATAGAGTATCATGGTGGCACCAAAAAGTTTGCTGCACTTATTAAACAGAATGGGAGCTTGTTTCTCGGGTGAGAAGGGCAAGTCTTGTACAGACGGGAAATGTCAGTCTTCAAAATCAAGGAAAGGGCGGGGGAAAACTGTTACTCCTGTTTTAGGTACTCGTCTTACGAACACAAAGAAAGGAGAAATTAATAGATTCTTCTTCATCGGAAGAAACTACTATTCACAATCTTGTGCACCTGAGTTCAGACAGGTCTGTAACTGCACACAGCAAACCTGAAGTTGCAAGTGTGAACTTCCATGTCAATGAGGTTGAAGAGGGCCATACTCGAACAGAGTCTTACGGTAATGAAATGATTGCTTAATGTTCTTTGAAAGAGATTTGATTTATGCTTATAATACAAGATGCTTGAAAAGCTTGTTTAGTTGAGGGTTTCTTACCATATAATGACCAAATCTTCGCCTGGCCTGCTGCGAAGAATCAACTAAAGCGCTCGTCTTTCCTTTTGCAGGGATCAGTGCTGCTAATTTCCCACCTCCGCTGCCGAATGACATCCATGGCGAACTCGTACATGGCCTTTACTGCATAGCGGAGGCATTTTTTCCGACCATGAGTACGAGCAGCAGCACCCCAAGCGGCAGAGCAAGGGCAGGGCTACGTGGCAGTTAGCATACTATTTGGCCTCACCTAAACATTGCAGTGTGTCATTTGGGCAGAGAGGGAGAGCGACGGAGACATTGGTTGCTCACAGGAAAGCCGATAATGGGCTACACTACTCACGAACAGCTCGTTGGTCTTCCTTAAACCGATCCCTGGGATGACAATGACACAGCTAAGCGCATTTGACAAGTTACCCTAGCCGCACATGCAGCCAATGATTTATCTGCATGAGTGTTTCCACGTTGCGAGGAGTAATAATAAAATGTACTATACTGATGACTCCATTGTATAAACAAATACACCGACCATAAAACTATAATTTTATAATATTTGTATTAACTTTAAATCATTGTTTTATGTACTCTTCTATAATTGTATTTGATATCATATAATTTTTTTTGGTTTTTAATTTATAAATTTCCATTATTTAATAAGTAAATACTGTTAACCATAGTTTTGATACAGAATTATGTTTTTATTAACTAAATGTGCCTTACAACACTGTTTTCTGTATATTTGTGTTTGGTCACATATATGTTTTATTTGGTATTCCATTATTTAATAAGTAAATGCTGTTCACTATAGTTTTGGTACAGAATTATATTTTTATTAACTAAATGTGCCTTAAAACACTCTTTTACTATATTTTGCATTAGCTGAATTTATTAGCATCTTAATGATTAAGACTTGTTAGCTGGGTATTGACATGCTATCTAGTTACTCTAAAATCTGAGAAGCGGGATTGGTATTATGTTTTTGTCAATTCCCTTGGCACTGGCATGTCGCGTGTCACTTATAAGACTGATTCATATTACAAATAGCATTTAAAATTAATCTCATCACTTTAATCCTGAGACAACTCTAGCGAGAATCCATAAATTAGGATAAATGAATTGACCGAATTAGGATAAATGAATTGACCGAATTGACCAACTGTGAATCCGGCAGCCTCCAAGGCGGTTGTGATAACATGAAATCTCGGCCAACTCACACATTTCGATGTTATTGCACCCGCGCCTGTGTTCATGTACTCGCCACAACCAATGAGAAGGATCGATCAAATTTTCACTTAAAAAAACCCACGGCCATCCCAGATATGTCTTGATAAACCCTTTACAGAAGCTGCACTTACCCTTCACTTACTCCTCGTAGTAGCGTTCAGTTGTTGTTCGTGGGCGTTGTTGTCAAGATATTGATATTCTGTGGATTGTTTTGATAGTGTCATAAATATTTACTTCTATTTAAAAAATTTCACTCATGTCATCCAAATGAAATATAAATAAAAAAAAAAATAGTGGTTAACCCTCACACACATCATTGTCGTGGATTTAATCCACATAAAAAAAATGGAAGTGATAAATGATCGATGGCCTAACTTTTGAATGACGCTTAAATTGAAATTTAAAAAGAAAAATGGTAAATGTTCTTTTTCAAAAATTGACCACAAATGCTAGAAATGCAAGTGTCTTACTTTGCAATAATCGACCTCAAATGGTAAGAGAATTGAGTTGTAAAGAACTTTCCACAAGTTGGTAAACGAATGTTGCAGCTCCATGAAATTATTCGAATCAATTAACCATTTGCCTAAGCCTTCCGTGAAGATAAAAACGAAACTGGTGAAGAATTTAAGTCACCGAATTCTATCTGGACAGGCTCTGCCACTAACAAACACATATCTGCGTCTGTGTGTTATTTATTGTTAATGCTTGGTATGTGAATTTGTGAATGGTTCTCTTCGTCACGCGTTACCTGTGAATTTGTACTGTTACTTGATTCTCGGAGTATATGCATGTACTCTTTTTTTAGAGTTAATTCTTGGCCACACACTCTTCTTGTGAAATAACAAGCCTCTATTCCGGCATGATTCTGTTAGACACCCACTACTTGTGTTGCAGTATTTTTGACCGATTTTATATGTACGCAGCCTACCTGTCGAGCAACAAAACTTGTAACTTTCTATGACTCTGTTGCATTTAGAAACCACAAACCCTACAATCAGTCTCACCTCACACATCTTGATCTAACCTCTGTGTCGAGTAATGCGTTGTATATAATACATAGTGCCATGATCTCATTCATTTCACATATTTAAAATTTGTGCGATAGACTTTGGCATTCCCTTTATTTTTTTGATTAATAAACGGGTATCAGGAATTTGGAATATTCCAAAAATATTTTCACACACTAGAAGAAATTGAGATATTTTCTAGAACATGTTGAAGTAGATAAACTTTAGCTTCTATCAATGTGTCTTACAATGTTTTGTTTTCCTAATAGTCTGAAATCGATTATAGAGGAAAATGAGTTTGCGCAACAACATAAATTTTAGTTCACAATAATGCCTTGCAAAATTTCGAGTTCATCATTATATAATGACTTATAATCTGCGTTCATTGATTTTAAAGATTTTTTGTTTTACATAATTAATTTTTTTAAAATATAATTCAAAATTATAATCAAAGTTTAAAAATATTTTATAATAATATTATATATATATAATAATAATTTGCAAAAAATAATTTAATTAATTTTGTAATATAAAAGGATAAAGAGAGCATACTTATTATGAATTTGAAAATAGTGGTAATTAATAGATTTTTTATTTATTTTTATATGGTTTGAAATGTTTAGTTACAATAATCTTAGAGGTGTGAAGAAAGATAGAGAAAATTTAAAGTATTTTAGAATCTAAAATCTAAGTATTAAATTCAATATAGTACATCTTATATTCTCTTTATAAAATTTAGTATGTTTCCTAGTGAGAGCATGGCAATGATTAGATATTTAATTTACAAGAAAAAGAAAAACAATATGTTGCTTCAAAATATAACCAAAGCCCTTTGTATGGTATAGATGAAATTCGATCTTAAACCGTTAAAAACTAGCGCACACCTAAATGAGGAAAACAAAATTCAGAAGTACCAACAAAGACAGTGCTATAGTTTAATACTCCGGAATGGAAGCATGCTCTATTAGGCTATGCAGGAGTTTTTTTGTAGACCTCGGCAGGGGCTACCGCCACAGCAATGGCTCCTTGTTTTACTTTTTAACCTCGTTCTCTCCACTCTGATATGCATACACTAGTTTACGTTCATGGTCAACTTTTCATTGAAGAAAAGTAAAGGAGCTCCAAATATTTATTTCATTAAATTTGGTTAGGAAAATGTCAATATTAGATTTAAACTGTAAACATTAAATTACAAAAATTTGATTATTAATTTTTGTAACCGTGAATATTATATTAGAAAGTATAAAAATTGGATTGTCGACCATTTTACAAAATGAATATTAATTACTAAAATTTTAAAACTTTGAATTTAATATTGTAAAGTATTATTTCAAACGTTTAATATCATATTAAGAAAATATTAATATCAAATACTATAATTGTGAATTATAATTTCAATTCGAGATGTTTGAACTTCATGACATGTGGTTAATTGAGTACGAAATTTTATGTTGACCAGCTTCCTAATCTCACAAAGTTTGTTGTATGGTTAATAGGGTCAGTATTCAGTTTCTTATAAAGAGAACAAGGAACCACATTTGATGATGTTTCTTAGATCTTAGTTTACTAAATAGTTAGTTATACACTTTATCATTAAAAATTTCAAATGTAAAAGTGAAAAGTTGGGTTTGTCACTCTGTATTTTCACTACGGAATACATTACAATTAATTTGTAACTTGAATTATGCTTTTGTGACGAGGTATTGTGTTGGTGTAAAATGTTCATTAATATATCATTTTATTATAAAATTTTGAAAATATAAATATTAACTTTTACTTGTTTATATCTTTAATTAAATTATTTTTATATGGATTGATTTTTCAAAATACATTAAATTCTACTGTAATTGTTTTTATATGGATTGATTTTCCAATACACGTTAAATTTTACTGTAATTGTTGATTAAATTCTATAAGTTACTTCATTGTGACATTTAATTTTTATTTTCATTCTTTTATTTTTGAAAAATGGAAAGAAAAAAGGAAAAAAAAATTGAATTTTAGAAAAATAAATATTAATTTAAACTTCTCATATCAAGAAGTAACTCCTCAAAATGTAATTGATTTATTCATTAGGTTGTTCATTATTATATACAAGAGGGAGTGATTGTTCAATTCATCTCCCGATTAATCTCCATTTCTTCTATTATTTATTTACACTAATTATAGTTGTTCACACAATCCCTATGATTAGGTGTCAACATTCCCCCCCTTAATCTGAAGCGATGTTGGTGAGTCCAAGCATCGTTCTGAATCTTTCAAGCTTTTCTCTTCCAAGTGCTTTCATGAAGATGTTTGTGATTTGTTCATTAGTGGAACAGTGATGAATATGGATTGTTTTAGCCTCAACATGGTGTCGGATCAGATGATATTTTGTATTGATGTGCTTCATTAGATCATGGAACTTTGGGTTCTTAGCCAACTTCATTGCTGAGGTATTTTCAATCATGAGTGGAGTCAATTCTACTTGTTTTACTTGCAAATCTTCAAGAATTTTCTTGAGCCACACAATTTCTTTTGTTGCCTCAGCTGTTGCTACATATTCTACCTCTATTGTGGAATTTTTTGGAACTAATTGTCTGTGTGATCTCTAGGAAATAGCTCCTGATCCAAGACTCATAGCATAACTTGAAGTAGATACCCCAATTTCTTTGTCTCAATTGAAGTCTGAATCAGAGTATCAATCAAGCTAAATTCACCCACCTGTGTATACTTGATTCCAAAGTCTTGAGTTCCCTTCAAGTACATTAGAACTCTTTTTGTAGAAGACCAATATCCCTCACAAGGCTTCTGCATAAACCTGGAAATGATTCCAACAACAAAAAAAATTTTTGGTCTAGTAGTCGTTAGGTAGTTGAGACTTCCTACAAGCTGTCTATACTTTGTTGCATCCTCAAATTATTTTCCTTCAATGGATGTGAGCTTTAACTTTTGTTCCTCTGGAGTAGTCAGAGGATTGCATTCAGTCATGTCAAACATATTCAACATATCTTCGATGTACTTCTTTTGAGAAAGGAATATGGACTTCGGACATTGAGTTACTTCAGTACCAAGATAGTAATGAACATAGCCCAAATTAGTGATTTCAAAACCTTTCCTCAATTCCTTCTTTATGGATGCAATGTAGCTCTCATTGTTCCTTGTCATCAAAAGATCATCTAGATATACCAAAAGATATACAACTATTTTTCCAAACTTCTTGAAAAACAAAGTTGCATCCTTAAGATCATAATGTTTAAAATTGAGTTTCGGAAGATGCTTAGTTAGTTTTTTATACCAGGCTCACGGTGCTTGTTTGAGGCCATACAAGGATTTCACAAGTTTGAATACTTTATGTTCATGTCCTTTCACAGAAAATCCTTCAGGCTCAGACATACAAACATTCTCTTTTAGATCTCCATTTAAGAAAGCAGTTTTTACATCCATTTGATAGACTTTTCAATCGTTCAGAGCTGCTAGGGCAAAGAGTGTCTGGATGGTAGCCCATTTTTTTGTGGGGGCAAATGTCTCCTCATAATCGACCCCTTCCTTCTATGAAAAACCTTTTTCCACAAGCTTGGATTTGTGCTTGTCAAGTGAGCCATCAACTTTATACTTGTTCTTGTAGACCCACTTGCAACCAATTTGTTTGGTTCCCAATGGAGGATCAACCAGCTTCCAAGTTCCATTCTTTATGAGGGCATCATACTCCTTTTGGATTGCTTCTTTCCATTCATCATGAGAAGAAGCTTCTTTGAAGGAAGTTGCTTCAAAATCTATCGGTAAATTCAACTAAAAATCATAAGAAACATCCATATCAACAAGTGAATCATAGTCATCTACATCACCTCCATTTTGCCTATTTGAATTTCTAGTTCTTGTCTTTCCAACCTCATTAGGATGAACACTTTCAAGTGTCTTTTTCAGCCACTTTGGGGGACCTTTCTCAAATGGTCCAAGCTACTTCGTTGATTGAGTCAGGACTAAATCAAGATTGAGTCTCCTAATTCTATCAATCAAATCACTCAAAGTATGATCCTTTGTTGGAGTTTCATGGGGGGGAGAGAGTGCTTCAGAAGAAGATTCCAGATGTTGATCTAGTATAAGAATCCACCCTTTATGATGTGGAATTTGATTATCAAATTCTTGAAATGATTTTTCATTTGCGAATCGATCCAAGCGATCAAGTTTTCGCTCAACAACATTGTCAGTTTTGGATGATTCAAGAAAGATTACATCTCTAGATATAACAAACTTTTCATTAACTTCATCATAGAGACGATATTATTTGGAGGTGTTTGAATGCCCGAGGAAGATACACTTATGACTTTTGGCACCAAGTTTGTTTCTATGTACCTTTGGTATCAAGGCATAACATGTGGAACCAAAGACCCTGAGATGCTTTACCGAAGGAATGTGCTCATACCACATTTCATAAGGAGTCTTGTTTCTAATAGCATTAGATGCACATCTATTCTTTACATATACAACACATAGAACTGCATCAACCCAAAACATCAATTTTACATTTTTGAAAAACGTCATGGAGAGTACCATATTTAAGATTGCCCTATTCATTCTTTCATCTACTGCATTCTGTTGGGGATTATAAGGCACAATTGTTTGATGTTTGATCCCATGTTGGCGAAGATAGTTTTCAAATTCATTTGAAGTGTATTATTTTCCATTATCAGTGCGAATAGAGCCAATATGATATTGTGCATCAATTTCAATCCATGTATGACAATTCTTGAATGTTTGAAAAGCATCATATTTGTTCTTTAATAAATAAACCAAACACATTCTAGTGTAGTCATCAATAAATGTCATCATATATTTATTTCCATTTGTAGAAGGAACAAGCATTGGACCACATAAATCTGAATGAATGAGTTCAAGTGTTCTATGTGATCTGGAATGTAAATCATGAAAATACTATTTGTTATGCTTCCCTAGAACGCAAGCATCACATTGCTTAAGTTTCCTAGAAATTGTAGGCAAACTAGTAACACCATTTTTCTTCAACATGCGGAGGTTGTCATAGTTCAAGTGTCCAAATCTAGCATGCCATAATAAACTTGATGGAAATGTACCTTCTTCATAATGAGAATTGTATGAGAAATTTTGTGCACAAGCAGAGGTACCCTGTAGCTTGAGAAGCCTTTCTTCTTCTATCCAAGTCATGACAAGTGAGTGGTCTGATGGTTTTCTCACCTCAAGCTTGCCATCAAACATATGAATGGAGTGTCCTTACTAGCGGATGTGGACCAAGGACAACAAGTTTCTCCTCAGTTGTGGGAGATATAGAACATGATGCAGAAGAAAGTCTGGATGACCAGGCAATTTAAGCCTGATTATGCCAAGACCTGAGGGCTTGAGTTTTGATTTGTTTGCAAAATATACTGCTCCATCAACATTTTTAGTAAATTCTTCAAAAAAATATCTTCTAAAAGTAATGTGGCAAGTTTCTCCTAAATCAAGCAACCAATCATTTTTCCAAGAAGCAAGTGAAGCATTAAATAAACCTTCATTTACTCCAATATTACAATGTGCGACAACATAATGAGTGGATTCAGGTGATTTACCTTTTTCCCTCTCGTTAGTTATACCTTTGGGCCGGTTTCTTTCCTGCTCAATTTTGTCCCAAGGTAGCTTGCATGTGGATGCATCATGTGATCCATCTCTTTTGCAGCATATGCAGTGCAAATCTAACTTTTCTTCTTCAGAGTGTCTAACCCCCTTGGCTCTGAAATTTCTTCCCCTTCCTCTTTGACCACCTCTTCCTCTAGAATAATCTTGAGCAATATTCTTTTCTCTATAATCAAGGCACACAGCCTCTTCGGAAGACTTAAGAGTTATCTTCTTACCAAAATCTTTCTCTCTTTCAACAAATTTTTACTCAAGGGAGTCAAAGGTAATATCTTTGAGGTTTCCATTTGCTTGCAATGACTCAATATAATGTGAGTAAGTGGGATAAAGCGTCTTGAGAAAACCTATCAAAGGAATATCCATTTCAACATTAGTGACTTTGATATCATGCATTAAAGATTTTACTTCTGATGCAAGAGCAAGAGGATCATTATTCTGTAATTCAAAGGTGGAGAGTTTAATCATGAGTTGAACAACTTCAAGTGCAAAGTGTGAGTCATAGAGTTCCTTCAGTTTTTGTAAGGCTTTGAAAGCATTTTAAAATGGTGAAATATGGTGACTCAACCCTTCATTTGTTGATGTTGCAATCAATGCATAGGCCTTGCTATTTTTATTTTCCCAAATGATGAATTCCTTGTCTGAGGTAGACTAATCTAGCTCTTTGTCTGTGTCTCCAACACACACTCCTTTCAAAAGCTCATCAAAATTGAGAGTCTATTTGATTTTCCATGACCATTCAGGATAATTCTCCTTCCCATTAAGAACCACTCCCACAATAGATATTATTGAACGCATTGTAAAATATATGTACTATGGAAAAAAATACTTTTGTTGCAAAATTTTACTCCTAAAAAAGATTGACTCTAATATATGAAGATATATGTATTATTGGAGAAGGTGGTAATGAAGGAAGGACAACATTCAACGTATATAACTGGACATCATTAATGCATATAACCTGGAGCAACCTTCTTTGCAGCTGGCTTCTTTGCTGGGGCAGCTGGTTTAGCAGCCTTGGCTGGCTTGGCAGCAGCAGTCTTGCGTGCAGCAGGAGCCTTCACAACCTTCTTAGTTGTCTTAGGCTTCAATGCATGTTAGGCCTTTTTGGCCTTCTTTTCCGTGGTAGCCTTCACTGCAGGCTTTGCTTTTGCAGGAGCCTTAGTAGACTTGATGGACGGAGCAGTGATACCACATAGCAGCATAGGAGCAGAGCGATATATGTAAAGTAGAGGGCCAAGATCTGTGGAAGCATTATATATTATGATAGAAGAGTATGTGGACCATTCAACAACCGCGTGGTATATGGACTGGCCTTCAAACAACAGAGATATGTCGTTCAACTAGGAGTATACCAATAGTCTAATACGAAAAATGAATTAGAATTCGGTGTATCTTACCAAATTGCAACAACATTGTTCTGAGTTAGGAGGATGAGATATGATGGGAGTGAAAAACCGAGAGCGATGAGCGCATATGTGCATAGGCAAGTTGACAGTGGTGGAGAGAAAAAAGGCAACGTATGGCAAGTCGTGCACTGACTATTCAAGAATTGACTATGGTAATAACACATTCCATTCGGGCCTCAATATTGGTTTGTCATAATACATAGCATTTAATACTAACACAAATCAAAAAATATGAAGAACTGCATAAATGGCATAATGAGGGACAGAGAATATGGAAGAATGCATAAATGGGGAAGACTGTAAAAATGAGAGACTACAAGAAAATGGTAGAAGGGAGTTACAAGGTAGAGAGGGAAACCAAAAATGGCATTGGCTATGATACCATGTCAGACCAAGAAGTAACTCCTCAAAATGTAATTGATTTATTCATTTAGGTTGTTCATTATTATATACAAGAGGGAGTGACTATTCAGTTCATCTCATAATGACTTTCCATTTCTTCTATTATTTATTTACACTAATTACAATTGTTTACCTAGTCCCAATTATTAGGTGTCAACAAAACCTTTTTCATGTCTTAAATTTAGATTATATTTCATAGGGATTAGATTTATATTTTCCCAAATTTTGAATTATATTCTACATCATCATAGCTATTTCATTGTTAAGTATCATATTCATTCTCAGTCATTTCTTCTTCAATAGTGGAAGTTTCAAGTTGCATATATTTAATAAGAAATAAATTAAGCATATATTATGTAGTGGGAAAAGGGTTTATTTGGGAATCATTAGTTTGAAAATCTATTTAGTAATGACTTATCTTTTTTTTTTAAATTAAAACTAGGTTATGTAGTTAAGGGGAATTATTAAATATCTACATTTTATAAATCAAAATTCAAATTAGATTATGTAATTAAGGGTTATCTTTAAATATCTACATTTTATAAATCAAAATTGGATATTCTGATATTTATGATCAATTTTTATTTTATTTTGAAAATCACTATTTATATATTAAAGAAAAAGTTAATTATAATTTTTATTTTTATTTTCCAAATTTGAGAAAGTTACATTGGAGAAACCTTTAGGGTCTAATCTCAAAATTTCTCATTTAGTCTACCATTTATGTTGTACCCATCACTCCTATTCTTTCTCTATAGGATAACCTCCTACGAATTTACAGATGAAAGTGTGGTCTTTCATTTCTCTTCGATGACATTCTAGGTACTTTAGTGAGATAAAACATTTTGGGTTGTTAGAGGCCTTTGGAATACATTTACCACTCAATCTAATTTTCCTTTGCACATTCAAAATAGGAATTTCCTCCATAATTCCATTATCTTCCAGTCTATCACTCTTATTTACAACTTGTTTTGTGTAACACCCTTATGACTTTGCTTTTTAGACAAATATTATTTTTAGACATTGAACTATTATGGGATTTAATGGCAAGAGAGGCCATGATTAGACTTATGTTGTGACGAAATTGTATTATTATTTTTTAGTTAATAAATAAATTTCTTGGGAATATTTAGGAAGAGAAGTAGAGCATTGAAGACTTTTTGCTAGTTTAGAAAATGTTGTGGTGGTTAAGTCCACATGATGGACCTTCCCTAAAAAGTCTCCTAAAAAAATCCCTAGGAGAAAAATAAAATAAAATTAACATAATGGGAGAGAAAAATTATGTTGATCACTTAGTTGAAGAGCAATACTAAGTGGGGTGGAATATAGCACTGCAAGAGAGAAAAGTAAGCTTTACATAAAAAGAAAAGTATATTTTTCAAAAAACTAAAACAAAATGGCGTAGGAAAAAGGTTAGAAAACCATAAAGCAAGATGCTACTAAAATTTGGCGGGGCAAAAAATATATAAAATAAACCACACAGGAATTAATGAAGTTTTTTATTCCTTCCGACAAAAAAATCTTAGCTCTGGGGAACTGGTGGATTCAATTCATGTTTGGGAGGAGTGAGCTCAGTTCAAGAATAGTTATCAAGAAATTTGTTAATGGTAGGTAATGTACCTTATTCTTTTTTCGAGAGTGTTATTGAAATGAATTTAAGTTAGATTGTTAGTTGAAGATTGGTGGCATGAATTGAATAGAATACGTAAGTACTAGAATCGATTGCATAATTACCTGTGTTTATATATATATATAGATTTTGTATAAGAAAAGCTAATTAAGGAGAGATCTGGTCTCTGTATTAATGTAGTTACAAATTTCATGTCTATTTATGTTAGTGGATGTTATAGTATCTCCATATATGCATATACTCTCGAAATGCTTTATATGAGTTATCTTGGCGAAAGGCATAGTGGTGAGTATAATTGGCGGTGCATGCATGTGGAGAATAAATATCTCTTAAAATATTGGAAAATAATTATACTTCATCATGATATACTGTGAATTAGCGGTTATCATGTGCATCCAAATAAAAAAAGAGTAAATAGACAAGATTTTTTGGGCTCTATTTATTTCTGCTCGAATAACTATTAGTGTAAAATATGCTTGAAAAATTTCCAATAAGTCATAAAGTAATTGTGTCTCTGTAGTAACTATGAATAAAGTATTTAAATAAGTAATAATTATGTATACCAGTAAACATGGATTATGTAAATCTTAAATATCCAAACTTATAATTGTAAGTCTCGATACAAAGGGAGTGGATCATATTACTTTATTGAATAAGCACCATTTGAAGTTAAATGATACATTTTAGTCTCAATCACATAAGTAAATATTTCAATTGTTGATATCTTTGGAAAAAAAAACAAAAAAAATAAAGGGGTTGTAGTATAAATGATTAAATAGGAAGAATGAATTAAAGCATGCTTTATAATTAACTAGCATAAATGAGAAATAATTTTTAGTTGTATATTAAGTCTAAAGGTATAGAATGAGTACAATATAAGAACTACACATTGAAGATGATTGTAGAGTAATAAGATGTTATCATGACTTTAGAGCTAAACTAACACAAAGAATTGTCAAATCTTGATTCATATGAATAACAAAACCACATAGCGTAATTGTAAGGTACCCAATTCATAAGTATCCCGGAGAAACAATTAAATTAAATTTGTCCCATATCAAAGTATAGGTATTGCAAGACAAGTATACAAAAATTATGTATAATAGGCCAACCTGATAAATTATTTAATAATGAACACATGCATAAAGGATATGGGAGTTATTACAAAATAGAGTATGATACCCCAAAGACAAAAAAAAAAGTATCTACCCATGTGAGACCGTGATATAAGAACTCACATAAACCTCAAAAGAATTGTAATCTATATAACAATGGAGTGTAACGAGTAACTGCAAATAATTTGCAAGTTTTGTATTAAGTTCCCTATCTACATGTAGATATACATATAACAAAATGAGTACATCAACATTATGCAAGTATGTCACAAATATAATGCACACATTAAAAAAAAAGGTTGTGAAATAAATAAACAAGGCATATTAACCTCTAGATATAAATGAAATTTAATCGCCATCAAGACCCCAAATGGAAACACTCATTGATAATCATCTTGTATTCTCACAATGTGTAGTCCAACCCTAACGAGGTTGGGATCAAATGAATGAATACAATAGACACTTCCAAGACAACCTTGTGGAGTTTTGAGAACCCTAAGCGTTAAGGGATTCTCCCTAGAGTAAGCATAAAAAAGATCAGAGTTCAGGAAATTTTCAACCTCGAGATAAAGGAAGAATGAGTCAAAATGTTGAATGAATCAAACTTTAAGCCACGCGAACACTCTATCCCTCTCAGGACTTCAAAAACCATATTGGCAGGAAATAGACTACCAGTCAAGGATTAGAACCCTCGAGTGTCATAAACATTTGTAAAGAAGAGCACTAAGTTGTGAAATTTTATATGAAAGTATACCTACTAAATAACAATATCATGCATTGCTTTGACCTCGCATGCACCTATAGTGAGAAGGTCGATAAGGAAGGAGACTAATCGGAAACTAGTGTCAATAAATTGTCTATGGAAAGATGAGCTAGATAAAGAAAACTACATGCCTTCAACAGAAGGAGGAAAATGGGAGAATTATTTGGTACAAAAATGGCTAGGGTATCAATTATTCATATACTACTATCCCTCACCACGAATTTAGATGGAAAATTTCTAAAAGCCTTAGGTAGAAATTTTTTAAACTTGAGCTATGGCATTAGTGCAGAAGGAATATAAAAATAGAAAAGGAAGGAATTGAAGTGAATTAGCTTACCATCAACTAGAGTAAGATAGGTTGGATAGCAAAGACAAAACAAAAATTCACCTTGAAAGACCCCCATGATGTGCAAGTGGACTCCAATTATTCGAGGCAACAGGGAATCGTTATTTCTCATTACTAGTTGTTGAAAAGTGTGCAACAATAAATGCTAAATTTAGAAAGTGCTTAAAATAGAACTGCGAAAAATCGCACTTCTAAAATAGAAATTTGGCCAATGAGTATTTTTTCCACCTTGGTTGAGAGGTGTAACTACTAAAAATAACATTTCTAGGTCACTTCCTATTTATAGCAGTCTATGGTCTATCTATAAGAAGTAAATTCAAATTTGGTCTTACGAGCAGTGTGGAATATTAATTAATTAATTCGCCATGAGTTAAATTAGTTATGGAAAATTAAACTTGAAGTCTTTGTGAGATCATGTAGCTATTTTCTCTCTTGATTTAGGAAATTATCCCTTGATTAAAGGAGATAAGGTTCAGTTCTATATTGAGAATATTAGTTGACTTAGTTTAACTTAGTCAAGTTTAGTTAGATTAATTTAACAAGTTTTTAAATTAATGAGATACAGTTTGTTGATGCTTGCATGCATGTGACAACTGTTATTTTCAGATAATTGTGTATTCACTCGTGGATAACTGATGCATGTCAGCTCTATCAAAGACCTAGTTGAGATTAGAGAAGGGATAGTGTACTATGATTTGGATGAATATTTTTCCTATAAGGGAGCTCATCCATGATGAGGATTTTTCTCCTTCAAGTTTGTGCAGTTAGATCAGAGGTTAGTGAGTGTGTGAAGAGGACAATTCACACAGGTGGCAGCACTGGACCCCAAGGAAACTGCACAAGGAAATAGGAGGCTTGGAGGGTAGAGGAGAAGGTTTATGAGATGTCTTTGACTGTCTATGAGCAGCAGAGGGATTGTACTGAGAGTTGGATAGCTTCCGAGCTAAGGCTTTGTGTAATCAAGTGTTCTATTTTGTACATTGCATTACCAGGCTGGTCTCCAGGTGGGAAAAGTTTTACATGGTATCAAAGATAGCTGATTTGTAGGAAAAATTGTACATAGTATTAGAGCACATGTGATCAAGGAGAGAATAGTATACTGAGAGGTGATTTCAAAGTTTTGAGCTTTGGGCCAAGAGTTTGTATAGCATATCTAAAACTTTATGTACAAAATTTTCAAAAATAAATAGCATATTTGGCTTCCTTGTGGAAAAATACCCAAAATCAAAATAAAAATCGGTTGAATCTAAGTTCAGATGAGGGAGATATCGCTGATCTAAAATCAGCTCTTTTTCTAGAAAATTTCATGATGGCAGGAAAGTCGAAATAGATTGGTGTGCTAGCCAAGAACTTGTATGCACTTGAGGTACAAAATGCATGCAAAGCCTTGAGGAACAAGGAAAATGTTAGATACTTGGTGGTTGAGAGGGAGAGTAAATTACCTCTCAACATGCAGCGCCAAAAGAAGTCTCAGACAATTGTGGACGAGCCACGATTGGTGCAGTAGCTTCAAGAACTTATGGAGTAGCCACAACTAGAGAATCTGAGTGGAGATTGAGTAGAGACATCTACTCATGCAGAGACCTCTAGTAGGGGGGAATTTTAAGCCAGGTGGGTAGAGGGATCACATGCAGCCATACCTCTGGGTAGGAGGTGGTGCGATATAGAGTGATTGTCCCAAGGATGAGGGGCAAGATCTTTGAGTACCCAACCTCTTGGATGAGACCTTGCTACAAGAGCCCCGATTTGGAGTAGCAGGAATTGACTGATTGGGTAGAGACAGATTTGGATGGAGTGGCAGAGAGAGCTACAGTGCACGGAATCCAAGGACAGCGTAGAGCATGCAGGCTACAGCAATGCGAGAGGCACAAGTGTGTTGCATAGTGCAGGGTAGCACAAAGAAGGTTGCAATGGTCTGAGATGCATGGAGATGTTGTAGTAGCGTAGAGGTTAGAGAGGGAGCACTTGTCAGTAGCAGGTAGAGCTTCAACATCAAAGTATGTTTCTAGCCCAACAGAGTGGTCAGTTCGGAGTTTTTTCTTGTTCCGAGTGTTGCTAGAGCAACCGCACCTAGTAGATGTGTTGCATGCAGAACATTCCAGAGTCATAGGATCGGGTTCGAGAGGAAGCATTTCTTGTTGAGAGGCATCGTTGAAAAGTTTGAAACAAGAAATGCTAAATTTAAAAATTGCCAAAAATAGAACTGCTAAAAATAGTAGTTTGGCCAATGAGCATTTTGGCCACCTTGGGTGAGAGGTGAAACTGCTAAAAATAGCATTTCTAGGTCCCTTCCTATTTATAGCAGTCCCTAGTCTATCGATAGGAAGTAAATTCGAATTTGGTCTTACCAGCAGTTTGGAATATTAATTAATTAATTCTCCATGACTTAAATTAGTTATGGAAAATTAAACTTGAAGTCTTTGTGAGATCATGCAATTATTTTCTCTCTTGATTTAGGAATTTATCTCTTGATTAAAGGAGATAAGGTTCAGTTCTATATTGAGAGGATTAGTTGACTTAGTTTAACTTAGTCAATTTCAGTTAGATTAATTTAAGTTGTTAAATTAATGAGATGCAGTTTGTTGATGCTTGCATGGATGTGACAACTATTATTTTCAGATAACTGTGTATTCACTCATTGATAACTGGTGCATATCAGTTTTGTCAGAGACCCAATTGAGATCAGAGAAGGGACAGCGTACTATCAGTTGGATGAATATTTTTCCTATAAAGGAAGCTCATCCATGATGAGGATCTATCTCCTTCAAGTTTGTGCAGTTAGATAAGAGGTTAGTGAGTGTGTGAAGAGGCCAATTCACACAAGTGGAAGCACTGGATCCCAAGGAAATTTCACAAGGAAATAGAAGGCTTGGAGGCTAGAGGAGAAGGCTTATGAGAAGCCTTTGACTGTCTATGAGCAGCAAAGGGATTGTACTGAGAGCTCGATAGCTTCCAAGCTAAGGCTTTGTGTAATCCAGACTATATTTCCACTTGTATAATAATACAGAGATGGGGTTTTACGCAGGCGATTTCCCCAGGTAAATTCTTATGTGTTATGTGTGATTGATTCCTTCTTATCAGTTATATGTGTTCTTATTGATATTGTTCATGGTTGATTAAGCTTCCGCTAAATTGTTTGTAGAAGTAGATCAAGTGTTTTGTTTTAGTACATTGCATTACCAAGTTGATCTACAGGTGGGAAAAGTTCCACATGGTATCAAATCTAGCTAATTTATAGGTAAAATTATACAAAATTCTACACTGGTACACTCAGAATGAAACCAAAAGAATAAGAGTGAGTAAAATAGTATTTAACTACCAGGATTTTGTGAATTATAAACAACAAAACAAACAACTATGACTATATTGAAGAACCCTTACTCTTTCCTCTACTAAGCATGAGTCAATGTGATGGGAAAAAAAAAGTAGACACATCTGCCACAAGATCCCGTGTGGAATACCACATATTCCAAATCCTTGTTAATACCATGGCAGTGCATTACTCTTTCAACAGCACCACCACTTTGTGAAAGGAACCAACTAAGGTGAGAAACTTCTAGAAGATAGTTTATGGTTGGGGAATGTGAATCCTCACCCTTCAATCAATACAACATATCCTCACCACCCATTTGACCTTGTACGGGAGCACCTAAAGGTCATGTGAAGAGAGGTATGTAGAAACTTCCTTTTGTAGTCATAAAATAGGTTACTAATCAAGAAATAAGGTCAATTTAACCAAGAAAGGGAATGCAACTAAACATAACCATACAAGTAAAAACTTAGGATTTACATGGTAAAACCCTAAAAGGGTGTCAAGAAAACATCCATGGGGAAAGGGATTGGAATTTCTATTCAATCAATAAAATGATTCTCCTTACAATAGTTCGGGCATTCATCAGTTTTATATATGGGCCTCCTTAGTTACATAACTATTGATTCGACATGAAACTAACTTATCAATAACTAATACAATTTACCCAAATTAACATTAATTAGGTGTCAATTACCAACAAAATCCACCTTGACAAAAATTTTCCTAATCCCTTGCCCATGCCTATTCATCTACTCTTCTGCAAGCCAAGAGAAGCTAAAAACCATTACAACTTCTCTACTGTGACTGGCTTTGTGAATATGTCTACACAATTCTCCTGTGTATGGACCTTTTTAAGAGTTGTTGTTTGACCATCAATCATACGTCTCAGAAAATGATACCTTACATCAATGTGCTTTGTTCTACTATGATAAGCAGGATTTGTATCCAAGTGAATAGCACTCTGACTGTCACAAAAGTACATTCACTTTCTCATGCGTCTTTCCAATCTCATCAAGTAGACCCTTTAACCAGATTGCTTCTTTACTCGCATCTGAAGGAGCTATATATTCTGCTTTTGTAATGGACAATGCAACTATTTCTTCAAGCTTTGACATCCAACTAATTGCTCTACCTGCAAGAATAAAGACATAACCTATAGTAGATCTTCTTTTGTCCAAATCACCTGCATAATCAACATCTACATATCTGTAGATTGATCCTTCACTACCATTAAAGATGATACAATGGTCACTTGTGCCTCTTAGATATCGAAGCACCCATTTCACTGCTCGCCAATGCTCTTCACCTAGATTTTCCATGAACTTGTTGACAACTCCAACTGCATGTGAAATGTCAAGTCTTGTAGATACCATCGCATACATTAAGTTGCCTACAAAATTTGCATATGGTACATGAGACATATACTACTTTTCTTCATTAATTCTAGGACTCCAAACCGAAGAAAGCTTAAAATGGGAAGCGAATGGAACATTAACAGGTTTCACATTGTTCATCCAGAACTCTTCAAGTACTTTCTCCATATACTTCTGCTGTGATAACCAAATTTTACCATTTTTCCTATCTCTGTGTATCTCCATGCCCAAGATATGTTTTGCTGCTCCAAGATCCTTCATATCAAATGTCCTAGAGAGCTAAGCCTTTAACCTGTTGATCTCTTCCATGCTTTCGCTTGCAATAAGCATATCATCAACATACAAAGCTAAGATAATGAATATGCCATTGAAACTTTTGAAGTATACACAATGATCATACTCACTTCTAATAAATTTTTGGATCACCATGAAGGAGTCAAGCTTCTTGTATCATTGTTTAGGAGACTACCTCAGACCATAAAATGATTTCCTGAGCTTGCAAAACTAATCTTCTACTATGACCTTCCACAAAACCTTCTGGTTGTTCCATATATAGCTCTTCATTCAAATCACCATGTAGAAAAGTTTTTTTAACATCTAATTGTTCTAACTCAAGGTTAAGTAATCCAATTAGTGCCAACATAGTACGAATAGAAACAAGTTTTACAACTAGTAAAAAATCTCATGAAGGTCGATACCTTCAACCTAAGAATACCCTTTTGCTACTAATCTCGTCTTATACCTTTCGATATTTCCATCAACTTTCCATTTCAGTTTGAAGACCCATTTGCATCCAACAAAACTTCTCCCTTCAGGAATTTCTATAAGATCCCATGTATTGTTCTTGGCTAAGGAATCAATTCCTTCTTCCATAGTCGTTTTCCATTTTTCACTATTTGTATCATCTACTGCTTCCTGATAACAATAAGGTTCCCCATATTCAGTAATCAAAGCAAAAGATGAAAAAAAATCTTCATACCTTTTGGGAGTTTTTCTTTCCCTTGTAGACCTTCTTAAAGTGACTGGTTGCTGAACTGGTTCAGAAAATTCAACAACTGCCTTTGTGTCTTCAACACCTTTTTATCTAGAATTCTCTTCTTCATTTTTACTATCACCGAAAGGTCTAGCCTCCAACTGAATTTATTTATTTGGTGATACCTATTCCTATTTAATTCTTTCAACATTTGATTTTGAAAAAGAAGATTCATCAAACGTTACATCTCCACTAATGACTATCTTTCGCGATATAGGATCCCACAACCTGTATCCTTTCACTACATAGACATACCCAACAAATACATAACATTTCGATTTTGGATCTAATTTTGAACGCTAAATTTTAGGAATAAGAGCATAAGAATCACAACCAAATATCCTTAAATGTGAATAATCACAAGACTAACCTGACAAAAATTCTTCAACAATTTTACAATTAATTACTACTGAAGGTGATCTATTGACTAAATAACAAGCAATGGATACTACTTCTACCCACAACCCCTTTTGCAAGATATAATTGTAGATCATGCTTCTGGCTCTTTCCATAAGAGTTTGATTCATACGTTTAGCAACACCATTTTGCTGAGGAGTCTAAATAACAGTTTCGTGTCTAACAATTCCTTCATCCTTACAGTATTGTTCAAATTCTATTGAAGTAAATTCACCACCATTGTCAGTTCTTAAACATTTAATTGATTTGCCTGTTCATTTCTCTACCATTGCTTTAAATGGTTTAAAGACATTGAATACATCAACTTTCTTTTTTCAGCATAAAGACCCAAACTTTACAGGAGAAATCATCAATAAACATTAGAAAATATATAACATCTCCATATGATACAACAGGAGACTGTCCCCATAAATCATAATGAATATAGCATAAAATATATTTACTATTACGAATTCCAGTTTTAAATCTATGTTTACACTAGTTTCCATACACACAATGTTTTTGGAAATCCAACTCCAAAGATTTTAGATCGGGAAGAGATTTGTGTTTCATAATTATCTGAAGACCTTTCTTGCTCATGTGACCCAATCGTTGATGCCATAGGTGAGTACCTTCTACTCTTTTTCTGACACAATCACTGCTTCATTGATCTGAGTACTTCCTTTGACTGTGTAAAGATTCCAAACCTTTTCCACTTTCATAAAACTAGGGCACCCTTAGAGACTTTCAACACTCCATTCTGACCTGTAAACTTATAACCATCTGAATCCAACACTCCCAAAGAAATCAATTTTTTCTTCAATTCAGGTACATGTATAACACTAGTTAATGTTTTAATTGTGTTATCATATATTTTAATACTGATATTTCCCGTCCCAATAGTATGACATGATACATTATTACCCATAAACACAGAACTACCATTTACATTTTCATATGAAGTAAACCAATTTCTATGTGGACACATGTGATGAGGAGCACCAGAGTCTAATAGCCAATATTCAAAACCCTGAGATACATTAAATATAGGTGAAGTTTCATCTATCATACATAATTCTTCAGTAGATAAACTTTTTCTATGATACCTGAATCAACCGGATCTGCTTCCTTCTTTGGGTTATCAGACTTTTTTCATTTCCAACAGTCTTTCTTGAGGTGTCCAATTTTGTTGCAGTGCCAACATTTTTCCTTACACTTCTTTCCCTTTGATTTAGATCTGGAATACCACCTTGTTTTCTCTCCTCTTTCCTTTGATCGTCCCCTACCTATCATGGCTTCTTATGCAGTTGGTTTAGTATTGTTCAAATTCTATTGAAGTAAATTCACCACCATTGTCAGTTCTTAAACATTTAATTGATTTGCCTATTCATTTCTCTACCATTGCTTTAAATGGTTTAAAGACATTGAATACATCAACTTTCTTTTTCAGCATAAAGACCCAAACTTTATAGGAGAAATCATCAATAAACATTAGAAAATATATAACATCTCCATATGATACAACAGGAGACTGTCCCCATAGATCAGAATGAATATAGCCTAAAATATATTTACTATTACGAATTCCAGTTTTAAATCTATGTCTACACTAGTTTCCATACACACAATGTTTATAGAAATCCAACTCCAAAGATTTTAGATCGGGAAGAGATTTGTGTTTCATAAGTATCTGAAGACCTTTCTCGCTCATGTGACCCAATCGTTGATGCCATAGGTGAGTACCTTCTACTTCTTTTTCTGACACAATCGCTGCTTCATTGATCTGAGTACTTCCTTTGACTGTGTAAAGATTTCCAACCTTTTCCACTTTCATAAAACTGGGGCATCCTTAGAGACTTTCAACACTCCATTCTGACCTGTAAACTTATAACCATCTGAATCCAACACTCCCAAAGAAATCAATTTTTTCTTCAATTCAGGTACATGTATAACACTAGTTAATTTTCTAATTGTGTTATCATATATTTTAATACTGATATTTCCCATCCCAATAGTATGACATGATACATTATTACCCATAAACACGGAACTATCATTTACATTTTCATATGAAGTAAACCAATTTCTATGTGGACAGATGTGATGAGGAGCACCAGAGTCTAATAGCCAATATTCAAAACCCTGAGATACATTACATATAGGTGAAGTTTCATCTATCATACATAATTCTTCAGTAGATAAACTTTGTCTATCATACCTGAGTCAACCGGATCTGCTTCCTTCTTTGGGTTATCAGACTTTTCTCATTTCCAACAGTCTTTCTTAAGGTGTCCAATTTTGTTGCAGTTCCAGCATTTTTCCTTACACTTCTTCCCCTTTGATTTAGATCTGGAATACCACCTTGTTTTTTCTCCTCTTTCATTTGATCGTCCCCTACCTATCATGGCTTCTTATGCAGTTGGTTTAGTATTGTTCAAATTCTATTGAAGTAAATTCACCACCACTGTCAGTTCTTAAACATTTAATTGATTTGCCTGTTCATTTCTCTACCATTGCTTTAAATGGTTTAAAGACATTGAATACATCAACTTTCTTTTTCAGCATAAAGACCCAAACTTTACAGGAGAAATCATCAATAAACATTAGAAAATATATAACATCTCCATATGATACAATAGGAGACTGTCCCCATAGATCAGAATGAATATATCCTAAAATATATTTACTATTACAAATTCCAGTTTTAAATCTATGTTTACACTAGTTTCCATACACACAATGTTTATAGAAATCCAACTCCAAATATTTTAGATCGGGAAGAGATTTGTGTTTCATAAGTATCTGAAGACCTTTCTCGCTCATGTGACCCAATCGTTGATGCCATAGGTGAGTACCTTCTACTTCTTTTTCTGACACAATCGCTGCTTCATTGATCTGAGTACCTCCTTTGATTGTGTAAAGATTTCCAATCTTTTCCACTTTCATAAAACTAGGGCACCCTTAGAGACTTTCAACACTCCATTCTGACCTGTAAACTTATAACCATCTGAATCCAACACTCCCAGAGAAATCAATTTTTTCTTCAATTCAGGTACATGTATAACACTAGTTAATGATCTAATTGTGTTATCATATATTTTAATACTGATATTTCCCATCCCAATAGTATGACATGATACATTATTACCCATAAACATAGAACTACCATTTACATTTTCATATGAAGTAAACCAATTTCTATGTGGACACATGTGATGAGGAACACCAGAGTCTAATAGCCAATATTCAAAACCCTGAGATACATTACATATAGGTGAAGTTTCATCTATCATACATAATTCTTCAGTAGATAAACTTTGTCTATCATACCTGAATCAACCAGATCTGCTTCCTTCTTTGGGTGTCCAATTTTGTTGCAGTGCCAACATTTTTCCTTACACTTCTTTCCCTTTGATTTAGATCTGGAATACCACCTTGTTTTTTCTCCTCTTTCCTTTGATCGTCCCCTACCTATCATGGCTTCTTATGCAGTTGGTTTAGTACCGGATTTCCTTTGTACTTATTCAAACAATATATCTCCCACAACTGATTCAAATTTCAAAGAATCAGTGGTGCTCAAACTGATTAAAGTTACGAAGTGGTCCCATGACTCAGGCAGAGAACACAACAAGGCTATAGGTTTGTCTTCTTCCTGAATTTTAACTTTCATATATGATAATTGGCATATAAGTGTATTAAAAACATTTAAATGCTCTGCAATTTTTGAACCCTCCTTCATTTGAAGACTGTACAATTGTCTTTTCAAATAAATTCTATTGGTTAATGACTTTGTCATATATAGTTTTTCCAGTTTTTCCCATAATCCTGAAGTTGTATTCTCTTCAACAATGTTGAAGAGAACTTTACTCGCCAGGGATAACCTAATGGTACTGAGAGCTCGGGCATCCAAGTCCTTCCAGTCCAAATCATTCATGCTTGCAGGTTTCTTATTTGCCTCGTCTAATGCTTTGTGCGACCCTTGTTGCACCAACAAATCCCTAGCTTTTAGTTTCCATAGAGAAAAGTTGCTCTTGCCAGTGAATTTCTCCACATCAAACTTTTCATTCGACATCTTGGCCATTTCTTTCTTACAAATCCTTATTTTAACTAGGTTTCTCAAAGAAGACAAGGGTTTAGGGTTTCTTCAATTTTTGGTTTCCTCTTAGGGTTTCTTCAGTTTTTGGTAAAAAATCCTTATTTAGATTTTTCTGTAACTCTTCCAGGAAAAATTAAAATTTAAAAACAAAACCCTTCAACAAATTTTCAAAAAAGACCATTTTTTAACACATAGATGGCCAACACTCTTCCTCACTGCAGTTTTTCTCACTTCCTTGGCCAGCACGTAGGTCCCTCCCTTCACACACAGGAAATGGTTTGCAGTAGGCAAGTTCCACCCTTCACATGCAGCCACCTAGGGCTTCCTTCACACACAGGTGGCCAGCATGCTGAGAACAAGCTTCTTTGCTAGTCCACACAACTCCAGGTAGCTTGTTGTTTCAACACAGTCTTGATGTCTTTGATAGCTTTGCACGCTTAGAATGGGCCACAGAAGGCACGCAAAAGGAGGAAAATAGAAATAGGCAGCCATGCAAAGGCTCCATGTAGCTTGTTGTTTTGACGCAGTCTTGATGGATTTGACGACTTTGCATGCTGAGAATGGGCCATTTTGCCAGTTCACACAGGTAAGACTTCACTCCTCGACCAACACATAGGTTCTTTCAACCAGCCATTCACCCAGGCCACTTTGCTAGTCCACACAGGTAACACTTCTCTCCTCAACCAGCATGTAGGTTCTTTCAACTAGTCGTTCACCTTCAAACACAAATCAAACCCCTTTGATACCAATTACAGTTATAAAATAGGTTATTGATCAAGAAAGAAGGTTAATTTAACCAAGAAAGGTAATTCAATTGAATATAACCATACAAGTAAAAACTTAGGATTTACATGGTAAAACCCTGATAGGGTGTTAAGGAAACATCCATAGGGCAAGGGATTGGAATTTATATTCAGTCAATAAAATGATTCTCCTTACAATAGTTCGGGCATTCATCAGTTTTATATAGGAGCCTCCTTAGTTCCATACCAATTGATTCGGTATGAAACTAACTTGTCAATAAATAATATAATTTACCCAAATTTACATTAATTAGTTGTCAATTACCAACACCTTTTCGAGATAATCCATCACCCACCATGATTTGAAGTATTTAATCTTGCATATGTGATATGAAAAATGAATTTAGGTGGTAGAAACATTTACCCAATAAATTATCAAGTGAAGTAGGTATCATTATCTATAGCTATCAGACCCTATACTCTAGTAAAAAAAAAGGATTGGAAACCAAAAAAAAATGTTATTTATAATGTGTTCAACAGAATTAATTCCAAAGGCATATACTTTTCCCATATGTTTATTCCCTTGGTGCCTTAGAGGGAAAGGGGTGAATGGGACTTGATAATATATTTTAATTTAAATAAGTAATAAGGAATTGAAATATAAATAAACTATGGGAAATTTGTTTTCAAAAATTTTACCACGAAGCCATGGAGAGCCTTGGAACATGAGGAAAGGTCTATAAGGTAAGTCTAAGCGGTATGATTAATATTCATCCCAATAACTCGTAACAAGTATAGATTAAGGGAAGAACCTACTTACTTAAATATGTGAAGGGTAGAATATACCTAACAAGATATGTATATTGTAGTTATGGGAAAATTTTAGTAAGTTAAATTAGAACATAATAATCAATTACAAGTCCTCAGTAATGGCAGGTAAGAAAAATACAATTGAAGACACAGTGATACCAAGAGGGACAATTATAAAAGTGATATTCATCGCACAATACCATTATATACGAGATTAAAACATACGTGAAGAATCTCTTCCCATAATGATAAGAAATCAACTTATCAGGAGGAGGATACTTGACATGGTGATTGGTTTCCAGGAAGTTTGTGGATGAAAGGTTCAACATTGAATATGAAATTACATATAAGCCACCAATGGCATTTATAATCTATTTATCTGCTAACGTGAAATAAAATATATATTTTTTTGAGGTGGAATAGAGGTACATTGCATATGGTATCAGAGTTGTAGGTTCAAATATAAACTCCCATGGGCCAACCCATAATTGTAAGATATGAGTGGGTTGTAGGATCTAAACTAGGCCTAAGGGAAAACTGCAATAGAAGAAAAAGGAAAATTGTATAAACTATTATGCGTTTTGTAAATGGATATCACATTCTAGGTGATAAGGAACTTAAACAAGCGACAAGGGAAGTGTAAGCTAGGGGAAGCCTCAAACCAACCTCATGTTTAAAGGACAAGTCTACATGGAGTTGGGAGGGAAGGTACACCTTCAATAGCTTATTAAATAGAGTAAATAAATAATCAAACAAGAAATCTCATTTATGTTAAATTTGTGTCCCTATTTTGATTTGTATTCATTAGTAGAGATATGGTTAGTTAAATGGAAAAGGTCCCTCAAGGTTAGGAGAAACGTATCATAGATGGTTCCCTTTGTTGTTCCTCTACATTATGTAATTAGTAATCACAACATTAAATTGTAGGAAAATTTTGTGGTACTCAAAGAGTTGGAAACTCGGGGATTTTAAATCCCAAGGTCATATGATTGTTTTATTAAGCCATCATAGTGACTTCCAACATATGTTTGTAAGTGGAATGATTATGATTATGATCCATGTACTATTTTTATTCAAAATGAGGGGCATTTATGGGTGTTTGGTAGTTGAAGATGGTGTGATTATTGGCCTATCCTAGGTTCTCGGTTTAACTTATTGCACATGATATTTGAGACTCAATTTCATCACCATAAGGAGTTGTTTAAATTTAATACTATATCCAAGATAGAAAATGTTAATTGGATAAGTCCATATGGGATTTACATAGTAATTTTCACAATTTACATCATGGAAATACAGGTCATGGTTCGACAAGAAGGTTTTGAGAGTCTGGGTGTTATTTGAAAATGGAGATGTTTTGTAGGAAATTTCTTGAGGATGTTAACCATATAAATAAGGCCATATTGGAGAAAATTACAAAAATATTGTTGACCTTAGCAAACTTTGGAAAAGAAATGAGAGGTAACAGATATACAACGATCTATTTGAACGAACAATTCCTAAGCTCTAAACATTGGAGGTGCCAATTCAGTAGCTTACTTCGATAGACTGATAC
Organism: Pinus taeda; assembly: GCA_000404065.3. NCBI lineage: Eukaryota > Viridiplantae > Streptophyta > Pinopsida > Pinales > Pinaceae > Pinus > Pinus taeda. The sequence goes on from APFE030828693.1 coordinate 62,572, forward strand.
AAGATTATAGAAGAGAAATTTTCAATACTTAACAAGGAATAACTGGAAACCTCATCCCAACAATCCTAATCTTGGAATTCATTATTAGAGATTTAAAGGATAATCCTTGAAATTTATATGAGAAGTTTAGAAGAGTATGAGAGAAAAGAAAAAAATGATTGCAGTGATTACTTATGGAGTAGTAAGAAAGTATAAAGATGAATCATTGAAGAAATTATAGGTACCAAAAAAACATTATTCCACAAATGGTATGGTTAGAAAAAGAAAATGTTGTGACACTAGTATTATCAATTGAGATGATTCAAAGAATATATTGATGAGCATACCCAAAATACATATAATAGAGCAAGTACTTAATAGAGGATAAAAAATAATGTAGTGTAACATCCCTAGTTAAAATTTCATGTAAAAATATATATAAGGCCACAAATGATGGGACACGTATTCTGAGCTAAATGGTTGGGGAAACATCCTAGTGCATGTTTATTCAATTTATTATGGCTAAAGGAAATTGGCAAAGGAAATGGCTAAGGCTTTGGAATGGAATTTTCGCACATTTATTTACGAAAATAAAGGAAATTAGGAGAAAAGGAAGGGGAAAGGTCACATGTTGCATGTGAGGAGGAAAATGAAGGAAAATAATGGAAATTGAAGAAAACAGAGGCGTCATTAATAAAAAGGCTTTTGAGGATTAGTTGGAAAACTCTTAGTTAGTGTAGGCTTTTCACTCAATCTTTTGATAGGTTTTGGTGGATCTCTCTTCTATTCTCTCTCTCCCATATTATTGGAGACTTAGAGTTTCCTTGGAGCACCCTTGGAGGGTGTGGGGTACTTGGATTCTTGGAGAAATAAGGCAAATTGTTGGGGTTATGACATTCAGGTATGAGATAATATGATGTGTTATTATCTTGTGCTAATTTGGATGGATTGTGAAAACAAGATAGCCTCCTTTGAGAAACATTAATTTATGATCTTACTTATGTTGTCTACTTTGTGCTTGACTATTTGATTATGTTGTTTATTTGGTGTTTGAGAGTTTGATGTCTATTATGTCATCTAGTTTATATATCTAACATGGTATGGTTGCATGTTGGTTGAATGTTTGATGAGTTTCCTAATATGAGTACGCGTTCCAATGATCTTGTTTTAAGATGATTGTAGTAACACATATATTATGAGATATTTTATATGTACTTGAATGTAGTTGACAGTTATAGCATTATGTCTAACAACTATGAGTTGACTATGTATTATGAGATGATTGTTTGTAAAAGTTGATTTCAAATTGATAGATATGATTTTCTTCATATTTGGAACATGTGGTTGAAATGTTTGCGTAGTTGCGGGGAACATGCTTGGTATTAGTGTGACAAGGTAATAATTGATGTGTTTATATAGCTAATAGTTGGGTGCTCTGAAAATACATAGTAATCCTTGATTGCAGCAAGGTAAAAATGTAAAAAGAAGGAATCGGGCAAGAATTCCTTTGGCTATGTTTGGAAAACCAAATTCCAAACAAGTGAGTACTTTGAATGAAATAAGTATTCTTAATCTTGACTTTGTCTGACATTATGAAGGTATCTCTTATATTCATGAACATATACTTGATAGGTATATTAGCTAGTTTTAGTTACAGGTGGATCTGTCAAAGTATTGGAGTCCCTTGAGAGATGGCGTGGATGTGTTTAGTTACAAGGAAACATTTTTCACACAAAAAGATAAGCTAATAGGTGTATTGTTATGTTTCTTTATGCACTAGAAGCTATGAGTTCATGGAAATATCATGCAGGGAATTGCATGGAAAAGAGACTGCCATGCAATCTTGAAGAAGGGTTAGATTGATCTTTCCTTTGGAAGCAATGGGAACCATGGGGATTGTGTGATGGTGTTTGTTGAGAGTCTCGTTATTTTGACCTTTTGTGATTTTCTTTCACTTGATTTGTAGTTTTCTTATGTCTAATGCATGATCATGCCAATTTGTGTGTGGTGTCTTATTTTTATTGGTTTTCATGGTTTTCTTCTTGCTTGTTTCTTGTCTTTCCTTTTATGTTTTGAGACTTTAGAATTGGTTGGGAAAAGAAGAAAATTAATGCAACTCACAGAGAGAAGTGTGGTACTTGAAAGGTAATGTAAGATTTAGATGAATCTTTGTGCATAAGTAAGCACAATCGAAGGTAAGACTATGATATTCGGTTGGACTAGTTTGGTCCATTGGTGTAAATGGACAATGGCAGGATAGTCATGAGAAAGATAAAATAAAAGGTTAAGTAAATTGATTTGAGGTGTCAGATTCCTTGGCTATGTTGTAAATTATTGTTCTCAATGATGTGCATGTTGTGCATGGATAAAGGAAGTTCTCTTAAACTTAACCTTATGATATCTAGCCATTATGTTGTGATCATGATTATGTTGATGTTTATATGTATATATTTATGTATGCAATTGCCTAACAAGATCATGATTGTCTTATGTTGATGTTTATATGTATATATATGTATTTATGCATGTTTTTTTTTCTGACAGGGTTGTTAGGAATCATTCTTCTAGATGAATGATTTCTTACGCAGATGAAGGACATGGAGAGGTTCCTAGTCCATGAGGAATCAATTAGGAAGAGTAGTCATCGGAAATATATGAGGTCAATATCATGTGGATATGAATTTCTATTGTATTCTTGTATTGTGGCTATGTCTATATTATGGATAGGTTATACCAAGGGATACATTAGCAAAATGAAAGTAGTGTGGTCTGCATCATGTTGGGACAAGCATGGGTAAGACACTCAAAGCAAAGTTGCTTGGTAAAGATAGTGTGGTTTTCGATGTGTAGTACTATTGTTGTGCATATGTTGTATATGTTGTACATGTTACATATGTGTTGTCGTGTGCATGCTGCGTTGTGCATATATACTGTGTGTACATGTTGTCTATGCAATGTTATGTACATGACGATACAGATAGTGTTGTGCGAATATTACATATGCACGGTTGGGTATAGATGGTTCCATGTACAGGTTGTATATGCATTTTTGTGTACAGATGATTTTACGTATGTGTTGGATATGCAGTGTTATGTACCTATTGTGTTGCCTGCATGTTTTATAGGTGGTGCTAGGTACATATTTCATTGTGTGCATGATTGTACAAGTGGTGTTGTGTGCATGTAGTGTTGTGTACATTTTTTACAAGTAGCCTTGTGTGTAGGTAGTTTTGTATACATGTCGTGCATGTGGCATTGTGTACATGTAGTGTCATGTACATGTCGTGAATGTGGTATTGTGTACACATTATACAAGTGGTTTTATGAGCATGTGGTGCCATGTACATGTTGTGGAGGTGGTCCCATGTACATGTGATGTTGAGAACATGTTGTGCAGGTGGTGCTTTGTACAGGTGGTACTGTGTACATGTTGTACATACGGTACTGGTGTACATGCGGTATTGTGTGCACGTTGTACATGTTGTGTTGTGTAGATGAGGTACTATGTATATTTATTATGTATTTGTGGTGTCGCGGCATGCATAATCATTATGTTGTACGCTAGGTATAGGTACATGTATTGTGTGGCATTGTACATCATGTACATATTTATGAGTTGTGTTCTATGTCAAGTGTATTTGTATTCATTTTGAGGTTTCACACGTTGTGTGGAGATGTATTTCTTGTGATGTAGATTATGTACGTACACGTAATGTTTTTTGTTGTACACTAGATGCGGGCATATGTATTGTGTTGTGTTGTACACTGGGTGTAGGTGCATGTGTTGTATGTTAGGTGTAGATGCACGTATTTCATGGTGTGGTATTCCATGTGTTTTTGTATGTGTATGATGTACACTATGTGTGTGGACATGGTTGAGAAGAATTCACTAGGTGTTTTGGGGTGTGGCAACCAATCCAGTGTGTGTACAAAAATAAAAAAGGCATAATTAAGGATCGATGAAGGACAAGTATTGGTATTGTATTTCAGTTTTATTATATGTCATTTATGATTCCAATCTATGATGATTACATGTGATCTATGATTCTAGTTTATGATCGTTACATGTGATTTATGATGTTGATATATGTTGGTTGTGTTTTGAGCTAACCTTATGTGATATGTTTATACGTGATGATTTGATCAAAGATGCTAGTTTGACTTGTTGAGACAGGAAGTAAACAAGATTGCAAGTATACCTTATTGATGAGCCACCAATGAGGTATGATTTGAAGTTATTTCAATTTATTTTGAATCTAATGGAAATTATGTGCTTGGTAGAGGAATGTATGAACATGCCCAATTGGGTGGTTGAAATTCACTGCAAGAATTAGCAGTGTTAGCAAAAGGAATTGGAAAATGCAACAGTATGATGGTAAAGAACTTCAGGAGTAGGACCATTGTTTGACATAGGTACCCAATAGTGTTCATTGATTTACATGAGCATGCTATGATTGGTATGATGGCTTTAAAGGAGGGATATGCCTTTGTTTTTTAATCTTCCGATGCAAGGGAGCCTTGCTAATGGATGGACTACTCAGAATGGGGGTGCCAGTAGAACTCGAAAGGTAAGCCACTCCATGGAAGGGGTGACTAGATTTCTTGAGGGACTATATAGCAAAGAATGGAAGGTCGTGCATGGATTTTTTTTGGTAATTAGCATTTCTCGATGGAATTAGATGCACATTAGGATTCTGCCCTAGAATAATGAGCCAATAACTATTCACTGAGAGGACAAGTGGTGCTGGAATGTAGGGCTAGACATTGGATGTAGATTTGACTTTGCAGTAGATTCTAGAATTCCAGGGAAGGGGGTGAATCCTAGTATTACTTTGAGGGTGGAGGTGTGAGCCTCTAGATTCCCTTGTTACAGATGCATGCATCACATCCTTTTATTTGCTAGTTGAGAAAATGTGCACATGTGTGTATGTGTGTATTATTATAAATACTATATCAAACTAGATTTATAAAGATCCATTGACGGTATGGTTATTTGTTGGTTGAAGCAAATGTAAATAAGTATATGTGGTTATTATTGTAAATACCATAATATTTGTGTTATAAAACTTCAGTAAACTATATGTTTTTCATGCTTTAATAGGTGGTCATTGTAAATATTGCAATGAGTTGTATTATAAGCTCCATGGGTAGTATGTTTTGTTTTTAGAAGTACTGCTGGTTATAGGTGTCATTGAACACCGAGGATGGTGTTCCCCAAAGGGGGAGGGTTCTCTAACAACCCTAGTTAAAAATTCATGTGTAAATATATATAAGGCCACGAATGATGGGACACATATTCCAAGCTGAATGACGGGGGAAACATCCTAGTGGGCGTTGATTCATTTTTTTATGGATAAAGGAAATTGACAAAGGCAATGGCTAAGGCTTTGGAAAGGCAAAATGAATTTTGGCACATTTATTTATGGAAATAAAGGAAATTAGAAGAAATTGAAGGTGAAAGGTAAGAGGTTGCATGTGATGAGGAAAATGAAGGGAAATAATGGAAATTAAATAACATAGAGGCTTGATTGATGAAAAGGCTTTTGAGGATCATTTGGCAAGATCTTAGTCAGTGTAGGCTCTTGGCTCAAGATTTCCACAGGTTTTGGTGGATCTATTTTCTATTCTCTCTCTCTCCCATATTCTTAGAGACTTAGGGTTTCTTTCGACCACTCTTGGAGGGTGTGGCATAATTGAATTCTTTGAGAAAGAAGGAAAAGGAAGAGAAAATAAGTGCAAGAGGGCATTGAGATTAGCTGCTACATCAGATTTTTCTTGCATGCACCGAGTTACATGTGTGTTTCCTTCACTAGTTCTGGCATGTATGACATATGCATGTGGATTATTAGTTGTGGTCTATCACTGGAAAGGAGGATTTCCTAGACCAACTGTGGACTTCCTAGCCTTCCCATTTCCTGGATAGCCATGGAGATTATGGGTTTATTTCCTTGTTTTGTTTTTATCATTTCTCATGTTTCCCTTATATTGGGTTGATTTAGTAGCTCCTGGAAGCCTTGGTTGGACAAACACTTTGGAAGCCCTATAACAGCTTAGGTTGAGTTACTAGTCTACCTTGGTTGGAAACACGCTCTAGAAACCATGTAACATCTTGGGTTGAGTTACTAGTTTTGTAAGATTTGGTTGGAATAACACTATTGAAGCTCTTGGTGGATTGAGTTACTAGTCTCATAAGCCCTAGTTGGAAAAATGCTCTGGAAGCCTAGATATTGTTGTGGGTTGAGTTACTAGTCCTCGGAGACAGGTTGGAACAAACAATTTGGAGCCCTAGAAGGCTAGAATAGAGATAGATCTGATGATAGTTTTGTGATGTCTGAATGTGAGGTGGAAAAATTGTTTTATGGGTTAAGGTGGATGGCCTCTAGAAGCCTTGGATGAATTTTTATTGATGTGTTCTATGATATCCCACATTCATGCTTGGAATATGGAATGGGGGTGAATGGCTGAAGAGAGATTTGGCTAACCCATTCTACACTCAGATGGAATATGGAAGTCCCATCCCGGGTTTGGATTCTGCATCATCAATAAGAGGTTATTTCTTCTTATATTTCTATGAGAATTATACTAGATTATGTGAGGTTTATATGGCAGTGATTTCATTAGTATCTCTATCCCTATTATGTTAGTTATGTATATGCTTTATGACGACAACTATGTATGGCTCTCATCATGTTTTTACTTGTAATTGAATGATCAATGTATCTATGGACTAATAGATGGAATGCAAGTTAATGTGTTGAGGAATCAATGCTTCATGGAAAATATCAGATAAGTAAGAGATGGTATGCTCAAATCTATTATTTACACCTGTAGATTATATATTCATGATATCTTTGATGAACTTCTTGTCATGGCTAGTAGGGGTCCAGTCGATGTCTTAAGCACGTATTTGCTTTAGTACTTCCATTTCCATGTTATTTTAATATTTTGAAGAGATGGTTCAATTTTTGGCAGTGACCTGACATATGGGCCTAAACAAATGGCTCAAACCCCAAGTACATTGGCATAGAACTAACTAAATGAGTCCCTCGACACTAGCAGGTAAGTTTGTGAAAGCAACTCTTGGTTTCTAGAAGCTATCATGCCTATAGCATGCTAGAAACTGAGGTTTAAGTTGCTGAAAAGCTTAGTGGGACCCAAGGGAAGATGTTTAAAGTGTTGGATTAGTTCCTGAGGATTCTGAAGCTAATGTTGAATTTTTGTATGGTGTGTTTTCATCGCTTCCACTTCCTTAATGTGACATAGGAGGTTGAATCATATCATAGTGGCCTCTCGTCACATGTTTACCTGGTTGGACAGTTACTTGGGTAGATGTGGGAGGAGGGTGTTACATGTAGGTACCAATTTTCTCCAAATTGAGTGAACCCACATATTTGAGAGATTCATTGGACAACCTCTAAGTCCATTCAACTAATAAAAAAACAAAAAAACAACCAAACATGAATATTCGAGCAGAGAAATCATGACCTTGGATATCCTATTTTGATTGGTAAAAGAAGAAAGAACTACTTAATGAAATAAGTCCATTGTGTTTCAACTAAAAAAAACTTAAATAGAAGTTTGTGATTTAAACCTGTTTCATAAAGGATTATTTTGAGTCTCCTTCGAAATGTATATTTGGAATATACTATAAATAATTTATAACCAAGAATTGCCTAACAAGAAGAGACCTTAGGGAAATGTGGACGAAGAAATATGTGAAGGATTTACTAAATATGGGGTATACATGTGATACAAGATAGAATATCACCAAATATTGTGGTTAATGGAAAGATCAATCACAAAAATAAGAAAGTATATAGAATAATTAGAGACTATCAAGTTGAAAATAATTGTAAAATTGGTATTGTAAGTGCCTCAAGAAACATTTTAAGTTCATCAATTAACTAGAAAAACATGAAGGCATTGAAGGATAGTGCATAAATGATGTAGAAGACATCAGCCTTACAGAAAAATGAATAAGGATAAAATCGACCAAAGCTAAAATCAAGAGGGAAAAGATGAAAGGGAATCAATATTACAGAGAAAATGGCCTCAAAAATTTGCGGAATTAGAGAGAAGTATTGTGGTTTAGTTAGAAAACTCACAAATTAGATGTTTATTAAACAAAAAAATGGCTATAAAGTGGAGGATTGTAATGATGTTCACTAGATAAAGTATAGATGTGGATATGAAATCTTGAAATAGACTAATAATGTGGCAAAACCTTAAGATGAAAATTGCTAAATCGTGCAGGGAAACCATGAAAGAAAATCCCTAAACTTAATGTTTGCTAGTAATGTATTGTTTTAAAACAAATATATGCACATAGGAGTGAATATGTTTGGAACCGATGAAAAAATTTCTTCTAACATATTGTGTGTTAATGCACATAGAAACAAAAAAGGGAAAGGATCCATGGTTATACACATGAGTAATATGCACATAATTTTCATAACTAAGCTACAATGTAGGCCAAAATGGAAAACTCAATGGAGTGAGTTGAAAGAAAATAGTGGATATGGTGTACAGCATAAAAGGATTATTGTAGATTTGGGAAATTACACTTGTCATTTAAACCATCAACCTTAAGTGTATCAAAATATTGTTTAATTATATATGTTTGTATTGTTAATTCCTTAATTCAATCCTCATACTTTCATCATTTTATGGAAAGGTATGGAAATAAGTAGCAGAATGATCAGGTCCACCTTGAAATGAAATTGGAGAAATATAACAACCATGGAAGTGGTTGTGATAATAGGTTGTCTTACACTTAAGTATGCATCATAGATCTGTATTTGATACAATGATATCATATTAATAGCATCAAATAAGAGGATGCAAGTTGTCCAGTAATTATTGTTTCCTTTTTATAAGCAATATGAAAGGAATAATGGTAATTTTGTATTTTGAATGTTGCATTAAATAATGCCCATATTACTTGGTATAGTTGTGAATACATATATGAAAAGGATCTAAGGTATTTTTGAGATGTTATATCAATGTTACTGATCTTGTTGAATCCATGTGGATAGATTCTAATCCAGGTGGATATTGGTGGCCACCCACCTATTCCACCTATACATCCCACTCAATTTCATTTGTTTCCTTGTTCTTTTCAGCATTTACTATTTTTAGCAGTTTTCGGGTCGTAAACTTTTGGAGCTATTTTGACCTCCTAAATGGAATTTTTTTTGCAATCTATGATTGGCCCATTGCCGCAGGTAAGGTCCTAGGAGGTAAATGTGTAGTACTCAGAGAGACCTTTCCAACGAGGTATCGTACGCACCAAACGGAGATAATATCACCAAGTTACGACCTCAGGAAGTTGGCTACCCAACTAACCCCAACAAGGCCCACAAACACTTAGTGTTACATCTCATCGGATTAGGGTTTTGGATTTTTAGGGTTTTATCATGTTTTCCAATAATAAATAGGTCATTGGGCCTCATTGTAACATAGTTTAGAGGCATGTAGCTTCCACATCGCTTCTCAGAGATAAGCTACCATCACCCGATCAATATTTTTCTATTAATGAAATGAAGTGTTTTCTATTTCATCTCTTTGTTTATGATTATATATGTAATTTTTTACGTTCCTATTTCATTTTGGATCAAGGGTATTAGAGCGGTCTACTCTTTCTATTTCTTTCTCTGCATGTCCCTAACGAGGTCAAGGTATAATGAATTAAGGCTTGATTTAGTTAAACCATTGCAATATTAGCCTTGCAAAACCCAACGACCTCCCATGGTAGAAGAAAATAAAGATGAGGGGGTAGGAGATCCTTTCAACATATTTCTCGAGAAAGCCCTCAAGCAACAAAGGGACGCGATGATGGATAACATTGTCGAGATCCTTCTATGACTACCCATAGGCAATGGATATTCATGTAGCAACCTCTCTAGAGGCACCACTCCTTTTAAGGTACAAGTTAACTTCAATGTTCCCATATTCGAAGGCCTAATAGATGTAGATACTGTAGATAAATGGTTAAATCTATTAGAAGGATATTTTTCCATTCATGAATTTTCCAATTGGGAAAATATTACTTTGTCACTTCTAAAGTCATCCCACACATCAAGGGTTGGTGGGAAACCTACTTTGAACATAAGGACAAGAATGAATCCTCATTGTTTTCAGTCGTACCCACTTGGAATTATTTCTGAGATGCCATCAAGGAACAATATTACCCTGTTAGGAGCTATGAAGATAAATACATAAAGTGGACCATGCTACAACAGGGAAGGGACCAAGATGTGTCAGAGTTCAAAAATATTTTCCATACCCTTTGCATGAAGCTCGGTATCAAGGATAATTATTGTAATTTGATCTTTAAGTACTGCAGTTGTCTACACAAGTACATCCAAGATGAGATGGAGTTCCTAGACATTTCCTCTCTCATCATGGCATATCGATACACTATCAATATTGACCATAAGTTTAAATAGAAGAAGAAAGACTTTGGATGTAAAAATCTAGAGCAAGGAAAAGGCACCCCCAAACCACAGAACAAAGGACCAAGCCAAGGAAGCGCTACCTAGAATAGCTTGCTGAAGCTGCAAGCAAAGAAAAACACCCTAAAGACGAAGAAGGACATGGGAAAATGGTGTGAGTTACATAAGAGCTCCACTCACAATAAAAGTGAGTGTTGGGCTTGGCAAACATTCGTGTTCAAGCTAAAGGCTTTTGAATCAGATGCAGGTTTTGACTCAAAATTAGAACCCAATAAGGGAACTAACAAAGGGAAGCAGATCATTGATATAGAGCCCAGTGCCATCGTGGCCACCATGAAGATCCAAAGTATTGAGCCTGAAGATCCAAAGGAGGGGGAACACCTCCTCCGCTCGCAGTTGTGGGTGAAGGGTTCTCCATTGTAGTTCATTGTTGACAGTAGGAGCCAAAAGAACCTCATTTCAATAGAGGTTATTATGACTCCTCTCGATCTCGAAGGCTGAGGAAGAGTCGAGATGAGGTAATCACATACCAACCTTTTAGCTTGGTAGCTAGCCGTACTAGGCCAGAGAGGGCTTTCTCCAAAGAATCACAACTAAAAGGGCTAAATAGATTAGGGTTTTCAGCTAGGTATAAAATGTAGAGGGTTGTTTTGATTTGATTTGATTGGGTTATGGTTGGATGAGGATATTAGGTCAAAACCTAGGCCATATGATTGCAGACATTCAAAGGGGAAAGGTAGGCAGAAGGCTTAACACTTAAAGGGTGATTTGGTGAGATGGTTTAAGACTGATGAGGAGTTAGGAAGAGCATATGAGATGTATTATTCCTAAACTGAATAAAAAATGGACAAATTATGATAAATTTCCCAAAACAGAGCATGAGAAAACATGTATTCTGCCTATCAACTTGAAAATCATCATATAAAAGTCATGAAATGTTTTATGAACTTACATTTCATACAAATGATAATAGAGAAGAAATAATGATAAACATGAATACCACCTGTATCCCAAAGAAATAGCTGCAACTCATCTATTAAATTTGCCAAATTCTGATATAGTAGTGTCTCTGATCAATCTAACAACATCCAACTGAGTCCAACCTCTGAAAAGAGTAAAGAAATGGAAGATATAGACATAAAATCAACCTTTTCTCATCCTCAGGGGTTGATCCCTTGATTTGAGGAAGAGATCCACAAAAATCTAAACTGATACCTAAAGTGTAGGGAACTCTGAGTGACTCCTCCCTATTTACATTGAAATATATTCATTTGAAATGATGAAGTCTATTTACCTAATGTATTTACCCTAGGTAATAGTAAAAAGACCATAATTACATCTACAACATCAATTACATCAGTAAAAATTTGATTTCGAAGGATGAAAATCAAACCTGGAGAAAAAAAGTGAAAAATAAGGCAAATGGTCAAGTGCGCCATCCTTCTGTTAAGTGCATCCTTCATCTTGAAGGCTACATTTGGCTACCTTGCCGATGTCCAAATTGAGCCCAGGATAGCTCATTGGAAATATTGTCCTATATATTTTCCAAATATTGCATTAATTTCAAAAATGGGTTTGATTTGGCACTCTAAAAAGTTATTCCCCCAAGACTGGTCTGTGTAGAGCGCCTAGGTCAAAATTGAGGTAGAAACATGATTTTTTTGCTTGTTTTTAGCCCTTTTCACTTGCCAGTTTTCCAAAATAAGGATGGAAACATGGTTTATTAGATGTATTTGTCATTTATCATCCAGTGGTGGTCTCCATTTGCTCAAAAAGTTCCCCAAAAAAGTGCGTCGTGCCTAGGGCATTTCACGTTTGACCATGCTGCTAATATAAAATTGTCCAAAAACACATAGAAAAGACAAAAACTACAAAAATAAGCCAAGATGCTTCAAAATTGGTGAAGTGGTTGATGATGGTGTGGCTTGGAGTGAAGCTTTTGCAAGTATATCAAGTTCCCTTTTCTTTTCTAGGTGAGTTAGGGCTGTCGTAGTCGCATTTGCTGCCTTGAGCTTTGCCCTTGCATTTCTTTCTCTTTTGGCATAATGTTTTTCCATCTTTCTCTGAATGTTATTGTCATTTTTATATATTTTCAACAACTTCTTCAAGTGATCATTGATGGCCTAAAGCCAACGTTCATAGTCTTCTTTGATCATATCCCAGAATTGATCAACAAGCATAGCTTCATCAACTATCTCTCTTTTCCATTGTGTACCTGCTTTGTTGGTGAAGAAGGAAAGGCCCTCCCATAATATATGGGGAAAACACCTACCTATGGCCTCTTTGATAAGTGTGTTCCAGTGTGCACAAATCTTCCCCTTTAGGGTTGATGACCTGAACCTACTTAATCTTCTCCTGCTCACCGATCTCATCTCTCCTGGGTGACTCAATGTGCTCATGAAATGGTGAAGGTGGAGAGGATGGTGAAGGAGACTGATATGATGATGATGCATGATCTATGGGTTGAGATGGAGGAATGGATGTGGAAGGATGAGATGATGAAGGAAACTTTTGAATATTCTGAATAGATGGATCAGTAAAGATGGGATTGGCTATGAAGGTACTCCATGCAATCTTCATTTCATTGAGATGATAAAGGACTATGACTTTGATGACGGAGTGATGGAAAATAATTTTCATCTAATGTTCATAGTCTCTTTTCTAGAAAAGTAAAAATCACCACAAGGAAGTGTTCCCTTTCTATGACAAGTGTGTAGCGCTTGAAGGAAGTGCGTAGCACCTGAAGGTAAGTGCATAGCGCCATCTTCTAGCTGAGTTTTAAAGGGGTTCCCAATGTCCAAATTGATCTCATGATAGTGGTGAGCTCCAGTATTGTAGCAATAATGCTACAACTCCTGAGGCTTCCTGTCTCTCATTTTATCAACCTGGTTGTTCGTACAAACTTGGAAGTGACGGTGCTATATGCACAAGTACTAG
>APFE030828693.1:118363-178912 GCA_000404065.3 Pinus taeda
ATTAAAAAAATTTAATATTGTTTTTAATATTAAATGTTGATGATATTATTTATAATAATAATGTTAATGTCATTAATAATTTTAATTGTTAATTAAATGTTATGAATATTAATATTGGAGATCTATAATTGAATGCACAAATTATTCTTCTAATTATATTCATCATATATTTCAATTTATTCTTTTAATATATTTCATATTTTGATTTTTTTTTAGAATTGCGTTTCAAAAATTATTATTTAACAAATATATTTCAAAGCTTACTCATTCACTAGTATTGATATCTATAATTTTTCAAATTAAATTTAATCTACTTTACATTTTAAGAATTTAATGTTCAATAGAGATAAATTTTAGTATTATATTTCAATATTTAATATTTTTCAAAAATAGATACTTATCATTTATTAATTGATGTTTTGTTGTTATTTTCCACTTGACATTTTAAAATTTCTATGTTTAATAAAAATAAGTTTTACAATTACATTTCAAACTTTGATGTTTCACAATGAGCATGGATAGTTTGATACATATCCATTTTTTTCTGATTAATTTTAATATACACTTCATTTTTTTCTTGTGGAAAAAGTTGTAATTTTATTCATAAGAAAAAATTACATTTTGTAGATGTTGAAAAGCATATGCAGATGTTTTGTTCTGGTTTTTACTGAAACCAAAAGATGAAAAGAAAAATAATAAATAAAATTGGAATAGCTATTGTTTTGTCCCTTTCTTCTTCTCCACCTTATGCCATACGCCCATGTTGGGGGTAGCAATTACAATGGATAACTGATTTTCTGTTATAGTTGTGGGAGAGATCTTGTCCGATCCGATCCTTCTGATCCATGAGTTCTCTTGTTGCCGGGTATTTCCTTTCCTATTAGCTGGAGACCTTGTTGCTGCACGGGGTTGTTGTGGGCTTCCTCTTCTTTTTGTGTGTTGTCATGTACTATTTGTTCATCTTATTCTACATTGTGTTCTACAATCTCTGTTGTGTCTACTTCTGTCACCAAAGGCTCTATATGTTTCCATCCTTTTGGCTTCCTCTGTTGCTACTTGTTCCTATTGGGGATCTTTCTTGCATGTGGGCACACACTAAGCAGGTGACCTATTTGTAGACATCCACAGCATCGGAACACTATGTTTTCATAATCCAAGGGTAGTGTCCACTGTGTATTATTGAAATTTAGGATTATGTTTTCTAGTAGTCCTTCGCAGAGATCTACTTCGATGCAGATTCTGGTGAAAGTAAATATTCTCTTTATGCATCTCTCTAAATCACTCTTTATGAATCTACCCAAGGTGTTTCCAATAGCGATTAGAGCCTTGTGATGCTAGAAATGTAGAGGGAGGTTATGCAACCTGACACAGACTGGCGTCTTTAATACCACCATTGTGTTGGCATCGAATTCTAGAAACCATGGGGCGATGAATAGTCTATGACTACCCTAGAACCATGGCCTTTGTTTACAGATTATGTCCTTTTCCTCTTCTATTTGAAATCTTACTATAAAGAACCCCTTGGGGCATAAGTAGATTTCGTAGTTTGGTGTCCAGATAGTATATATATGTTAATGCAGTATATCAGATCTGGGCCGAAAACCATTAAATCTACAAATAACAGCATATGTGTGTAGATCTGAGTATATAGTATTTACCTCTGGTATATCAATGGTCAGAGATGGGCTCTCAGCTTTTTGTTCTACAATGTAGGGCCCCGGGTGTTCTGAGGCACTTGTGGGGTTGTTTTGCGTTTTCCTTTTTCCCTTGACTACGTCCCTGAAAGACCTGTGTTCTTTGAGCTAGTTCCATAGCATCTGCCCCATAGATGGAGATTAATGGTAATGGTCAAATCCGATATTATGTTGTAGTCCTGGAGGGTTTGATTGTCCTGTAAGTTGTGTCCCATATAGATCAGATTTTTTGCATGAGCTGGTATGCCGAGGAGGTTCTTTATTTTAAATTTCAGATCCCAGATCCTACATCCCTGCCATAGCCTTAGGTAGTGGTGTTTGTTGCCTGGTGTTCTGATGAAGATCTATGTAAGGTCCACAATTGTAAGATCTGTCTCTATCTGCAGCTGACCTCTATTTGCTGCCCATGACGACCTGTTGTGATAGGCCATGATGTTATGTCAAACAAACCCTAGCTCATCCCTGTACCGACGGTGTTTCTCAGTCCAGGGTTTCAGATTTCTTGGATCTTGGCATATCTGTCTATTATAAGCCAGATCAATTAGATCAGTGGTAGATCTGTGGTATTTGTGCCATTTCATAGTGGAAGAGAATAGCCCGACTCCTTGCAGCAATCTTTCAGGGCCTGTAGTGACAGATCCGGTGTATAGACCTGCGTTTCCAACGTTGTCAGCATTGATATCCCCATTCCTTTTCTCCCATTGTTTATTGCTCAAATAAACTAGCGTATTCCTTGCAGATGTGGGCACGTGGGGGTTTGTGGCACTGTCTTGTGCAGAGTACGTTGCTTCCTCCCGGCTTGGGTTCCTGAAGAGGTTGAGCGCACCGAAATCTGCTGGCTTGAACCAAATCCGCATGGGAGAATAGTTGGGGATACGCGTGCCTATATCCACCATTCCATGCGAGGGACAATCCAAGGCTTCATGCCTGATCTTCAATGAAAGAGTATCCATCTTCACTGGCCAAGTTCGTGACGAAACCTAGACCCTTATTTTTTCTTTTCAGAATCTTCTTTTTCACGTGTTAATTGAAAGACTTGTCTAGGGTTTTTTAATATACACTTCATATTTTAACATTTCTATTTTTAATAAAGACAAAATTAATATAGTATTTCAAAATTTTATGTGTTATAATTACAACTTGGAATCCATATATTTATGATGTGTTGTTATTTTCCAATTTACATCAAATTTTTTTAATGTTTTTCTACTCTTTCAAAACCATGTATATTTATAATGTTGTATTTTTCTTTCCCACTTTACATTCTAAATTTTATGTTTAGTGAAACTATAAATTTTACTTTATATTAGAAATATAAAGTTTGTAATATTTAAAATATTATTATTAAAATAAAAAACATAAAAAAATACTAATTTCTTTCTTTTTATAATCATAAAAATACTAATTATATTAACAAAATTTATTTCTAATTTAATTTAAAGTTGATAATATAATTTATTAAACAAATGCAAATATCAATATTTACAAGATAATTCAATTATGAAATTAAGGATGAAACTATAAGCTTTTATTACTGAAATTGTATTCGTATCACACTAAAAAGCTTTAGTTGCATATTGCATATGTAGTTTAATCGGATTTTCCATGTTTCTAGGTAGTTATATTTGGATTCCAGTGTTTTTGCATTTGTTTTCCTGGCCACCATATTTACATTTCCACAATTTTATTTTATTTTTATTTTTATTTTTTTCTCACAACCATATTTACATTTCTAGCAGCTTTGGATTTTTTATGGCAAGCACATTTGCATTTCCAGCAATTTGGGATTTTTCATATTTCCATTTCCAGCAATTAGGGATTTTTCATGGCAATCATATTTGCATTTCTAATATTTCTGGTGTTTTTATGGGAAATCATCTTGACATTTACTACATTTTTTTTCAACCACATTTACATTTTTGGCTTTTTGGATTTTTTTAAACAACCATCACTAAAAGCATGTTACGAAGTTCTGGAAATTTTTCCCAACCATATTTAAGTTTTCAGTTCAAACATAGATTTTGTTTTTTCTCTTTTTTTAATAATCATTAATCATGTTCTAAAATTGTTAGTAAAATAGAGAGTTTGCATTAAACAAATTGTAATCTTCAATGTTTAAATATATTCAATGGTGTGAAGCAATTTTACTACTATTTAAATATGTTTTTTCAGATTTTTTATTATATTTAAAGAAAAAAGAAAAAAATTAAATGATCATCATTTCATTAAAAAAAAAATTGTGGGGTAAGTTTATATTTTTTAATTATTCTTAGGAACTTACATTTAGAGAAAAAGTTGATAAAAAATAAAAGATAAAAAATTATCGAGATTAAAAAAAATTATCGTATTTTCATCGGCATGAATAATCCCTACTTCTGGGATTGCTCCCAGAATAATCCCCACCATTTAATTATTCCAATTTAATTATCGGTAATGGCTTCGGTAATTTCACATGGAAAGGAGCAATAACATAGTTCTCTAACAACCCCGACGTGATAGTAAGTGGACTATCAGAAATCGTTATTGGTGATTCCAACACTCCAATGCTAGGCTCCTTCCGTTCCAATTTGGCGAATAATAATCGCGTACCCGATAACCTTTCCACTCTTCTGTATAATGGTTCAGGTCCAGGCTGTCATAGTTTGGACTTTGGCGGTTCCAAAGGTCCCTTCCACTCCACTTGTGGTTCTTCCGATGTGATAATATAATACACACTTCATATTTTAATATTTCTATTTTTAATAAAGGCAAAATTAATATAATATTTCAAAATATTATGTGTTATAATTACAACTTGGAATCCATATATTTACGATGTGTTATTATTTTCCAATTTACATCAAATTTTTGAATGTTTTCCTACTCTTTCAAAACCATTTATAGTGTTGTCTTGTTCTTTTCGGTTTTACATTCTAAAATTTTTTTAAAAGATTCAAAAATTACTATTTCACAAATATAGACATGTATAATTTAATAGATAGAGAAAACTTTTAATAATTCCACTATATACAAACATCAACATCTAAAATAGTTCCAGAAACCTTAATGCATGCCTTGAAAATAATAGTTATTAGTGACATGCTTTCATCAAAATAATTTGGATAAATCTTTAATGGAGGAACCCATTCCGGTAATCATTCATCGCCACCATTATGATGCTTTTATGTTGCGTAAATACGTAACCAACCGATTTTTTCTTTTCAGTGAATATATACAACGACTTTGTTAGATCTTATAAATATTTCTATCACACAATATTATAAATGCTTCGTAAGTTCTTCCCTAAGTGAACAATAAAATGGAAAATGCTTAGATGCTGAGGTGCGGTTATCATAGGTTTTATGCTTCGTAAGTTCTTCCGTAAGTGAACAATAAAATGGGAAAGGCTTAGATGCTGAGGTGCGGTTATCATAGGTTTAGGGTTTAATCTTGGGCAAGAATATATGTTTGAGAGCTGTTTTTGAGAGCTGTTTTTAAAAGTTATTAAATATTTAAAATTAACAAAAACATATTAAGTATGTATTTTTAATGAAAAATAAATTTATATTTTTCCGTGTTAAATGGGAAATTCGACTTCTCTCCTGATAAATAAAAAGAGAGTTTTTTTGTTTTTTGTTTTTTAGATTTCACTTATTTTTTGTTTTTCAGATTGGAAGATATTGTAAATATAAATTAACAAATTATTGTTTTAATAGTATTTTATATTTATATTTGCTATTTAAGCATAGAGTTGGTTAAATAATTGTAGTTGTTTGGTTAGAGGTTGTATTTTTTGGACTTAAGAAAATAGGTTTCAACCCTTCCATAAGAGTGAAATCTTACTTTCTTATGGAGTTATTTTATGGACTACAAAGTGACATGGTTTTTATTGAATAATGATGGTGATGAGTCAAAACATTAATGATAGACTTTCTCATTGTATTTAAGAAAATAAATTTAAATTTATTATTTAAAATATGATTATTAATGTGTTTTTCTTAATATTTATGAATATTTAATACAAAATATTATCCACACTTTTACATTTAAGTTATTATTATTATTAAAATTACTATTTCAGAAATATGAAAATGTATAATTTAATAGATACACAATATCTTTAATAGTTCCACTATACATCTAAATCCTAACGCACATCTAAATCCTCCTAACGCAGGCTCTCGAAATGATAGTTATTAATGATATATGCTTTCATCCATATAATTTGGATAAAACTTTAATGGAGGAATACATTATAGTAATCATTCATCCCCCATTATGATGCTTTTATGTTGCGTAAATATGTAACCAACCGATCTTTTCTTTTAGTAAATATAGACAACGACTATGTCAGATCTTAAATATGTTACAGATAAATCTTTCTATGAGAATTGTCAATGCTTCCTAAGTTCTTCACTAAGTGAACGATAAAATGGAAAATGGTTGTATGTTGTGGTGCGGTTATCATAGGTTTAGGGTTTAATATTTGGCAAGAATATATGTTTGAGAGTTGTTTCAACTTTCAAATACTTCAAGCATGGATTCTTTAATTGGAAAAAAATTGGAAATGGACATACTTTCTTAAATTTCAAGGATTAGCATATCGGATGGGTACAAAAGAATCACTCTAGATCAGAAGACCAGTTGTATGTAGTGAGTCATGGCAATGGCGAGTGAGTTGGGTTCTGAGTTGCCAGCTATGGAATGGTTATACTCCGATATTATGCCAGTCACTTCTTTTCTTCTTGCACAGAGATTCTTGTTCCGGAGAAGCAAAAGGACGTCGCTTCCCCAGGGCCGTTTCAATTCCCTATTCTTGGAAACCTCCACCTTCTTCTCAGAGGCCGTCCACACCAAATGCTAGCAACTCTGTCTTTGAAATATGGGCCTCTCATGTCTCTATGCCTCGGCTCCACCCTCGTGTTAGTCGTCTCCACTACAGATGTGGCCAAGGAATTTCTCAAAACCGATGATCAGGTTTTCGCCAACAAACCTACGACGGTCGCCACTGAGTATTTGTCATATAATTATTCGGACATCTCCTACACTCTTGTCGCCGCTGAGTATTTGTCATATAGTTATTCGAACGTCACCTACACTTCATATGGCCGTTCCTGGAGGCATTTGCGTAAGCTCTCTGTTTTACAGCTGCCGAGCTCTAGATGAATTGAACAGTTTCGTTATATAATCCCCACCATTTAATTATTCCAATTTAATTATTGGCAACCGCTGTCGGCAATTTCACATGGAATAGAGCAATAACATAGTGCTCCAATAACCCAGATGCGATAGTATGTGGACCATCCGAAATCATTATCGGAGATACCAATACTCTAATGCTAGGCTCTTTTCATTCCGAACTGGGGCTGTGATAACAATCGCGACTCGATAACCTTTCCACTCTTCTCTATAATGGTTCGGGTCCGCGCGGTTGGAGTTCAGACTTTGCCAGTTTCAAAGGTGTCTTCCACTCCACTTGTTGTTCTTGCGATGTGATAATGGTTCCGACCTGATACGGGTATGAACTATATTCAATAACATTTCAAGGCTAGAACTATGTCCAGGTTATGCCTTTTTCAAAGATTTCCTGTGTAAACAGGGGTTCCACTGTAGATCATAGATTTTGGTTTTTCATTTTTTTTTAATAATCACTAATATCATGTATTGAAATTGTTAATAAAATAGAAAGTTTGCATTAATGAAATTGTAATTTTAAATATTTAAATATATTCAACAACGTGGAAGAATTTTTACTACTATTTAAATATGTTTTGTCCGATGTTTTATTATATTTAAAGAGAAAGGATAAAAATTAAATGAGCACTATTTCATAAAAATAAAAAATAAAAATTGTCGGGTAAGTTTATCTTTTTTAATTTTTCTTAAGAACTTACATTTAGAGAATAAGTTACTAAAAAATAAAAAATTATGAGATTTAACAAAAATAGAGATAATTTTGTCCTGGTAAGTTTATTTTTTTAATTATTCTTATGAACCTCCGCTCCTTCCGTTCCAATCTAACAATCGTGCACCCGATAACCTTTCCACTTTTCTCTATAATGGTTCAGGTCGGACTTCGCTGGTTCCAAATGTCCCTTCGACTCCACTTGTGGTTCTTGCGATGAAGTAATGGTTTAGACCCGATACTGGTATGAACGAACCAGATTCAATAGTATTTCAAGTCCAAAACTACATCGAGATTAAGTCTTTTTCAAATATTTCCTAGGTAAACAGAGGTTCCATTGTGGATCATGACAATGCATGAAGGGAACAGGAAAGCCGATATGAAAGGGAAACAACCCAACAGGCCTAAGCTTAAGTGCTAATTGGAAACCAAAGATTGAATCGCTATTAATAAAATGAAAATAACAGAACCGGAACTGATACCCACATAAAAATATGAGTTGAAAGGGAACCATACAATCAGATGCATAGAGACATCACAGGGATTTGTCTTTGCTCTGCTCTCTACTCCTTACATAATTAGCTTCTCTGCTTGCTTTCAGAAACCAGAAAGTGAAATACCGTGCTTGCAGTGGTATGATCCAGATTGTCCACAGTCTTTTGTTCATTGAGTCGACGTTTCAAACCCCAAAGGGGGTCCATCATCAGGACAAATCAGAAAGATAGAAAATGAATGAAAGATTGTTGAGAGAAGAAGACATGAACCTGGATATAAATACACCAAGATTTTCCATGTGCTCACCGAAGGAGTTTCTACGTGCAGAGCTGAGAATGGTCTTATCTGCTGAGCCAATTTCCCTAATCAAAGTACACAACACAACATGAAATTTCTTTAGATAATTGCAATGAGTGAGACTAATGAGAGTGAGAATGAAGAGAATGTCTTATGCAAACCTGTAAACCTGTAATGTATCAAATTTGATACATATATTCATGAGGAGAATCAAGCAACTGCAACATAATAATAATAATGGGGGATTTGATCAAATTAAATTGTTGGCTTACTTAAGGAGACAGTAAGTGTCTGAGATTAGCCCGTGCCCAAGGATAGCCCTAGCTCCTAGCATCTGCACATTATTAATGACCCACATCATACATTAGCCCACCTGCATTATACATTAACCCACTCCAGCAGCGAATAACCTGGTTTTATATGTTTCATACATTAACCCACCTGCATTATACATTAACCCACTCCAGCAGCGAATAACCTAGTTTTATATGTTTCAGACTACAGGGAGACATTGGTTTCATTGTAATGCATGAAACTTGTCCTTATTACTAGAATTTATCCCTACATACCTTATTGTCATGGTTATGGAATATGAATGATTGTTCGGCATAAATGGTTGAGCAGTGGTTGTAAGGGATCAAAATGTGTTTTTATGCTTCAACCATTCATACTTCTCAGAATGTAAAGAGACTACTTTCAAAGGCACGGTGAAAAACATGTAAGAAAGTTACTGTAGCGAATATCAATCATTGATCTAGTGATGACTACAAAATTCATTCATTCATCTAGTGACGACTACAAAAATACACTGACGACTACAAAAATACACTGGGATCTTTCAGTTCATGCCATCCGACCAAAAAATTCAATTAGGAAAATGATTAAAAATTCAATTAAGAAAATGATTAACTTGGCGATACTGATATGGAGAAACAAAAAATTAATTGAATTCAATTCCGAGATCTCATTAGGATTTAATTATCTGACGAAAGGGTAGCTTGAATACTGTCCTGTAGTGGGGATCCTCAGTTTCTTGATCCCCTCTGGATGAAGAATGCCGAAGCGAGCGCAATAGTGGTGCCCGACTGGTATCGGATGAGCTATAGCATACTCGATGTTCCAATAGTCCTGGTATCCCCCGAGTTAGAGACCCATATCCGTGGGATCCATGCGTTAGTGGGAAACGCAGTGACAGGGGAGGTATATTGTGATTGGAACTGGCTCTGCACAGCTCATCAATGCTGCGGTTTACAGCCTTTCTCATAAGCAGGACGCTGAACACCCTGCACAAGTGGTTGCACCTGCACCCTATTATGGAGTTTGATCACCATGCCACATATCTCAAGATTTTTCAGGTTATTTCACCAGATCTGAAATACAGGCACTAATATTATGGTAATTTTCATTTGCAGGCATATAGAACCCAGACTGAAATTCTTTACTCTGTAAACTCCACGTGGAAGGGAGACGCAAAGGGATGGGCAAATCGCTCCAACAAATCGACCAGATTTGTACAAATTGTCGCATCTCCAGACAATCCAGCCGGTTTTATTCAACAAGGCGTCTTACAGGGAGAAGATGTGAGAAATGTTTATGATCACGCCTACTACTAGCCTCACTCTACTGCCATCACTAAGCCAGCTGACAAGGATGTGATGCTCTTCACCTTCTCCAAACTCACTGGCCACGGGGGGAAGCAGGCTAGGGTACTGGTTACTCATTTGATCCTCATTTTCATTAAACAGTACTTCAAGCTTTCATTATCATTAGGGCTCTTAATCGTTTTATGTGTCATTCAAACGAGCTAAGAAATTCTTTATTTGCAGATGGGCTATCGTGAAAGACTACGATGTGTACGAAAAGATAGCTAAATACATTTTAGAGAATACTTTTGGCGTATCACATGATTCACAGCTAAGGGCAAGCGGGATATTGAAAACTGTAATAGCTGGTTATGGGCCGCAGGAGAATTCCCAGTAACGAAAATTGGAAGAGAGGAAGACATATGATGAGCAAAAGCATCATAACCTTCTATTTCGCTACGCTTACGATGTTATGCAAGAACGATGGCAAAAACAGCAAAAGGTCTTCAGTGGCTCCAACCGTTACTCCCTTCAAAACTCGACTGCTAATCACTGCAGTTTTTTCGCGACCATCCCTGGACCTTCGCCAGATATATATATTTTCATGGTTTGTAACGGAGTTTTGTTGATTGCTTTTTTGTGATATTACTGATACAGTGAGGAATTAGTGTTTGTTCAGCGTACGCGTGGGTGATATGCGAGAGAGATGAAGATGAAGACTGCACAGCGGTTTTCAGAAGAGGGGGCATCATCGGGTGAGCGGGCGAATTGTTTGGAGGAGAGAAGCGGTATGTCTGATTGAGTTTGATCAAGCGACATGACAACTTTGCTTTGTTAGAGCGCCGCCTCCAAGAGCTAGTTTCCTATGGGGATAGTCTTCATGTTCAATTTTTATGAGTTGGTTCGTCCCAAATTTGAAAAACACTTTCCGGCCTACATTCGTGTGTTTAATTTCTTTACTTTCATATGTAAATTTCTGTGCAATATGTCAACCTTAAATCCTTAATTAATTATTATTACTATTATTATAACTTGCACCATCTTTTCCATGCGAAACTAGAGTATGAGATTCTTGCCACGAATTCTAAATCATGGAATGAGACTATGGGCCCGGAAGGCTAAATCATAAATAATGTAATATCTCATAAATCATGGAATATTTTAAATTTCACAGTTTAAGTTTACTGTACATTTTTGGAATTTTTTTATTGGACATCACTTATGTCTATTAGATTTCAAAATATTTTTTTAATCAATAATCAACATAAAATGCCATGGTCACTAAATTTTTGTAACAGATTTAAATATTAATAAATAGTTTTCACAATTATAATTGTGTAAAGAAAAATAATATTAAAAAAATAATTCATAAATCATTTTACATTTAAAAATAACATTACATAACAAAAAACAACAATTTAGCTATAATTATATATAAATTAAAAAAAATAATAAAACACTTAAATAATGAATCATAGAATCTTTTAAAAAATTCGTAATCAAAATTTCTAACAAAAAGATATAAAATCTATAATTAGATTTTGTTATTTCACTTAATTACTAGGTCATATAATAAACACAATTTTTTTTATAATATTATTTCTTTACATTTCTTTCCTCATATTGCATTAGATTTTGTTATTTCACTTAATTACTAGGTCATATAATAAACACAATTTTTTTATTATATTATTTCTTTACATTTCTTTCCTCATATTGCGATAAAACTCGCTTTATATTGAAATGAATCTTCCACAATTTTAATAATTAAATTTTGTTTTTTTTTACGTTAATTACTAAGTCATATAATCAAACATTTTTTTATAATATTATTTATTTTTTCACAATAACATTTCTTTTGTTGAAATAAATCTTATTTTATATTGAAATAAATTTTCCACAACTTTGTTTAAAAAATAAATAAGTGAATCTTTAATATTTTAATATTTCAATCCCAACGAACGTACTTGAATAGAAAATTCAAATTTATCACAAACCCTAATTTTATACTTTCCCTTTCTATTTTCTATTTAATAATGTTTTTCTTTCTTTCTCTCACTTCCTTTCTTCCTCATTGCCAACAAGCACTTAATCTCACCGCATTGTGATGACTCTCTATTTCCTCTTTCCACTCAGAGAATGCTTTGACCTATTGTAAAAATAACCCTACCCTTTTCTTACCTTTAAATATACATTCCATTACCTCGGATTTCACACTCTTTAAATACACATTCCATTACCTCGCATTTCACACTCGCTACGCGCTTCAAATTGGGTTTGTATTCATCGGATAAGGGATTATTAAAAACCGTCAATCAACTCCGGTTAAAAATCTTCGTTTCATATTATTTGTACAAGTTCAATATTCGATTTCCATTTCCTCTGGCACACGCAGAGAATATGCGACCCATACCCCATAAGGTAATGAAAGGTTTGCTACATAGACAAAATGGGTACAGATAATCTAATCCTAAAACTATTATTCTAGATATTTATGAATTTAATTATTGGGTCTCAAATCATATGATTTTTACAGTTGGCTAAAAGGATAGCTAGCTATGACCTTTGCATTGTAAATCATGTAGAGATATATTATAATCACTATAATCCGCAAAGAGCACTTCAGCTAAGCATGTAAATTATTTTGGTCTAAAGATATAAGCATATAAATTATTTTGGTGGAAAGATATCTTGATTTAATATTATTAATAATAAATTTAATGTATTAATATCAATCTTATTAAATTTGAGTGAATTGTAGCATTATATTGGGCATTATTGTGCACTTTGATCATAAGAGTGTTTCTATACTTAACATAGCATGTTGGAATAGGAAATTGGCAATTCACCATAATAATATTTTACCTTCCATATAACCTCTTTACAAATATAGATTGAAGTTGATAATTAAACAATTACAAAAAATTAGTTTGGAATCAAAGAATTGGCAAGTGAAGAGAACATATACAATGAATATCTCACTTCATAACTTTGTCTAGGCCATAGAAGACAACAATGCCAGGAAGATGAAAATCCAAACAAGTGGATCTGCAACCCTTGTTGATGAAATGCCCCCATTGCACTCTAATTCAGTTATGCACTATATAAAATACCATAATAGCAACAACACCTATTATTTTTTGTCAGGCTAGGAGGTAACTCCTCAAATGAATTGTGATTTTGCATGAAGGCTGAAACTCTTGGTCTTTATCTCCCAGCGTCTCTTCATATTCTAACTCTCCTTATTTTTTATTTACATTATTTTACACATATTCACCCAATTCCCAAGTATTAGGTGTCAACATTCCCCCCCGCTCCCCCCCTTCCCCCCCTTAATCTAAAGGGATGTTGGTGAGTCCAAGCATCATTATGAATCTTTCAAACTTTTATCTTCCAAGTGTTTTGGTGAAGATGTTTGCAATATGCTCA
This sequence comes from Pinus taeda, assembly GCA_000404065.3. Classification (NCBI taxonomy): domain Eukaryota; kingdom Viridiplantae; phylum Streptophyta; class Pinopsida; order Pinales; family Pinaceae; genus Pinus; species Pinus taeda. Next base: position 131,746 of record APFE030828693.1, read on the forward strand.
TTTGTGGAACAATGACGTAGATGGATCATCTTGGGCTTGAGAATGATGTTGCATCAGATGGTATTTTGTGTTGATGTGCTTCTTTCGTGTAGAATTTTCATTGTAGATCAATTGATATATGCAATGTCCTAAAGCATAATACTAGATCTACTTCTACCATAAACTATGCGGAAGCTTAAACAGATATGAGCATCATCAACAATGAACAGATATAACTGAGAATGAGAAGTAATCAACCATAACACATAAGATATAACACTAGGGAAAGAAATTGTTTAAAACCCCAACTCTGTATTATCATACAAGTAGAAATCCTTTTCAAGTTACAAAAATAATCAACTCAAAAGCTATCCTGCTCTCTCTACAATCAAATAGTACAGCTCTAAGAGTAAATAGACATAGAATATATCTTCCTCCAACCCTCCAAGCCTCCTATTTCCTTATGCAAATTTGATTGGGTTCAATGATGTCACATGTGTGAATTGGCCTCATCACACTCACTATAACCTCTTATCCAATCGTGCAATCCTAAAGGAATAATATTCCTTCTGCATGCAAGGAATATTACAATGGAATATTCTTGCAATTGGTAGTACATTGTCCCTCCATCTGATCTCAACTGGGTCTCTGACTGAACTAACATGCATGAGTTATCCATGAGTGAATACTCGGTTATATGAAATACAGTAGTTACATGCATGCAATCATTAACTAACTGAACTCTCATTAATTTAACAAACTGTTAAATTAATCTAACTAGACTTGACTAAGTTAACTGAGCCAACTAATTACAACTCATTAATACAACTCAGTCTTATCTTTTTAACTGATGGATAAATCCCTCAATCAAAGGAGAAACTGTTGCATGTCCTCACATAGACTTCATGTTCATAATTCCTTAACTAATTAACTCAAGATGAATTAATTAATCAATTTACAAACAAATGTTAATATCAAATTCGAATTTTAATTCTTATGTTTAGTCCAAGGAATGACTAAAATAAGAAGGGATCCCGAAATGCTATTTTTGGCACTTTTACTCTTCACTCATTGTTGCTAAAATCCACAATGGGTGAACTGCTATTTATAGCAGGGCTATTTATAGGAATGCTATTTTTAGCATTTCTTGTTGCACTTTTCAACACTCACTCTCAACAAGAAAGGGATTATCAATAACCCCAATATGTCTTTGTGGAACTTGAACTTGCTTTTTGACAATGCCTTAGTCAAAATATCTCCATCCTGCTCCTCAGTCGAAACATACAGAAACATCATGATCCTCTTGACCACACAGTCCTGTAGATGATGGTAATGGATATCTATGTACTTAGACCTGTGATGAAACACTGGATTCTTAGAGAGTTTTATGCAACTCTGATTATCACAGTATATCACTCTAGGATCCATCATTTGACCAAACAATCCCACTAGAAGCTTCCGCATCCAAATGGCCTTGCATGCTTCCTGACTAGCAGCCATGTATCCAGCCTCTACTGAGCTAAGTATTGATCTTTGTTTCCTACTATACCAGGAAATTGCAGCTAAGCCAAGGTTGAAGATTCTTCTAGAAGTTCTCTTCTGGTCTGATGGACTACCTGCGCAATCCGCATCCGTGAAGCCTTGCAGCTTCATTCCCCCTATCTGTCTATACCACAATCCGTACTATGTAGTGCCTCTGAGATATCTCAGCATATGCTCCGCTACCTTCCAAAACAGCTTGGTAGGCTGAACCATATCTTGACTCATCTGGTTCACCGCAAACCATAAGTCAGGTTGTGTGTTCACCACATAAATAATTGAACCCACCAGTTGCAGATAACAGTAGCAACTACTACCTCACTTGAAGTAGCATCCTCCTTCCTCCAGTTCCCAGTTAGAGGAGTCTGCATGGGTTTTCACTTTTCCATGTGAAAGCACTTGAGTATCTCATTATCATACTTTCCTTGACACAAAAATAATTCCCCATATTTCTTCCACAATTCCATGCCTAGAAAGTAGTGCATGAGGCCCATGTCCTTCATCTCAAACTCTCTTGCAAGGTCCTGCTTGCAAGATTTGATTAGGTGATCATCACCTGTCAAAATCAGATCATCGACATAAAGTAGAATAATCATTGGCTTACCTTCTACCATTATGTGGTAAAGGTTTGCATCTCCTTCACTCTTGGTGAAGCCTAATCTAGTGAAATAGCTATCGATCCTGGTATACCAAGCACGGGGTTCTTGCTTCAGCCCATACAATGCTCGCTTGAGTCAGCAAACATGTGACTCGCGATCGAAGGTCTCAAACCCTTCGGGCTGCTCAATGTATACCTCTTCCTCAATCTTCCCTTTGAGGAACACCATCTTCACATCCATCAGATCTTCCAACCCATTTGAGCTAATAGATCTAGCATCCATTTAATGGATGAGTACCTTGCTATGGGAGCATAGTTCTCATCATAGTCGATCCCCTCAACCTATGAGAAACCTTGAGCAACAAACCTTGCCTTGTGATTCTCAACACTACCATCAGCTGCCTGCTTTACCTTGTAAATCCATCAGGAACTAACCACTGACTTGTCCCCAGGTCTAGGGGCAACATCCCACACATTGTTCCATATTATAGAATCATACTCTTCTACAATTGTATCAACCAAGACTGGTTGTTGCACTGCCTTCTGACAAGAAGAAGGTTCGGTCACTAAACACTCCCCAACCAGGGCCATGTAGCTAGTGTATCTCTTGGTAGATCTCCTCTATCTATGCTAAGAGGATGGTTGACCCACATTCTCTCGCATTTAACATCAATCTATTAGCTTCCTGCGAGTGTTTTTGCCCATCTCTGGAAGACTCTTCAAGAGTGGTGGTCTCCACTACTGGATCCTCTGGATGTGGCTAATCCACATCATCAGGAGGCTCGTCCACCTTTGGAACTAAAAGTTACTCATCTCCATGCAACTTGAGCTCCCTCTCAAGTGACACTCGCATGGCTCTCTGCTCATTGAACTTCAGATCCCTACGCACTACAATCCTCTCACTGGAAAGAAGAAAAACACAATAATTGTGGAGTGTATCTGTGTATCCCACAAGTATCCCCAACTCAGTTGTTGGTTCTAGCTTCTTCTAAGCATCTTTAGTCATGTGACGGTAAACTAATGATCCAAAAATGTGGAAGTGACTCACATCTGGTCACCTCCCGTAAAAAGCCTCCATAGGTGTCTTCATCGCTAAGGTATGATGAGGACTTCCATTCTAAAGGTACATTGTTGTATTGCATGCCTTAGCCCACAGATGAAGTGGTAGGATTTGGTCATGCAACATCACTCGAGCTACTCCTACAATAGATCTGTTCTTCCTTTTAGTCACCCCATTCTGTTGTGGGTTATGGGGTGCTATCAGTTCCCTTTTAATTTGTTTAGCAGCACAAAATTCTTTAAACCATTGGGAAACATACTCTCCACCATTGTCGCTATGCAAGGCATTTACTTTATTTCCAAATTCTTTCTCTGCCAAGGCTTTAAACTCACAAAACCTCAAGAATGTCTCATCCTTCTTTTGCATAAAGTAGATCCAACATCTACGAGAAAAATTATCAATAAAAATAACATAGTACCTTTTTTTAGCGGTGGAGGCTGTAGAGAATGGTCCACATACATTTGAGTGAATTTTCTCTAGGATTGCTCCAGCTCTACTATCCCGATCCTGAAAGGAAGATTTCGCATACTTACCTAGGGTGCATCCTTTGCATGTGTCTATTTGCTCTAGTTCTCCCTTGGGTAAGCCAATAGAAATTTGCTACATGATCTTCAAGTCCCCGTGATGCAAGTGGAATAGTATTATATGCCACAGGTTGCCAACATCTTGGTTTTGCACCACCTCTATTTTGGAACACACTACAACACAGTATTCTACCTCCAGCTTGTAGAGATTCTTTACTCGAACCCCAATTCGCTTGGTTTCTCCAGTGTCGATATGCCTCAACAAATTTTCCTTTACTAAGGACTACATCATAGCTTTTAACTTTTAGAATAGAAATAGATACAAAATTCATTTTCAGGCCTGGTACATACTTAACAGGATAAGGGTGAGAGGAGCACCGTGCTCCCTCTAAAACACAACTGTACCTTCACCTAAGACACAATACTTTCCATCATCACCCACCTCGATCTGCATCTAAAGATCCTTCTCCTCCAATGTACTAAAAAGATTCTTGTCACCCGACATGTAGAAGAAGCTCCACTGTCCAGGAACCGAACACATCCCACCATGGATGAAACCATGCATGTGATAAGAGAGAAATATAGCTCAAAATGTGAGGCTAATGCATCACCATCAGATCCCTTTGAGGAACCCTTCTTGGATTTCTTCTGTAGACAATTAGTAGCATAATAGCCCACTTCATGACAGTGAAAACATCACACTTTCGACTTGTCAAACTTCTTCCCACCATGAGAAGATTTTGATTGAGATGCCTTCCCTTTCCCTTTCTTATCTTTACTCACTAAAGCTATATTTTCTTCATCATCTTGTTTTGATGAAGATCCATCCATGGTGCTTCGTCTTATCTTCTTCTGCATCAAATCCAACCAAATTCGTTCCCAATCTGGTAGTTTCTCTCTTCAATTAACCGAGTCCTGGTAGCTATGGTAGCTCTTAGGAAGACCGAAGAGTGCAAGACTCACCATGTCATCATCAGTTGTCATGATCCCTATGCTTCCAAGCTCATCCCTGTAGGTGGTGAGCTTGTTTAGGAATGTAGAGATTGTGTTGTCATTTTCGCTCTTGAACTTTCAAAGCTTTTATTTCACCACTAGCTTCCTCTAATTGTTGTTATTCTGATAAAGATATTTCAATGTTTTCCACATTGAAAATGGAGTCTCCTTCCCATGGAGGCTTGAGACAATGTTATCTCGAACTCCCTCCAGGAGGATTCTCCTTGCTCTAGCCACACACTTTTTCCATTCTGCCAGTTGAGTAGCATCAGCTGGCTTTTGGACTTCTTGATCAATGAAGTCCTTTAGACCGTTATCTTTTTATATTGCCTCATGTGATCCTTCCAGGATATATAATTCATACTGCCATCAAGGGCATATTCGAGTCTTAAACCACTAAACACCATAGGTGAAATAGAGATGTGATAAGAACTCAATTTCAATTTTCAGAAACCAAACTTCAAACTTCTCCTGCTTGTATATTGTTCTTCCTTAATCACCTTTGCTTTGATACCATGTAGAATTTTCATTGTGGATCAACTGATATATGCAATGTCCTAAAGCATAATACTAGATCTAATTCTACCATAAACTATGCAAAAGCTTAAACAGAAATGAGCAGCATCAACCAAGAATAGATATAACTAAGAATGAGAAATAATCAACCATAACATAGAAGATATAACACTGGGGAAAGCAACTGCCTAAAACCCCAACTCTGTATTATCATACAAGTGGAATCTTGTTCACGTTACAAAAAGAATCAGCTCAAAATATATCTTGCTCTCTCTGTTATCAAACAATACATCTCACAAACTAAATAGACATAGAATATATATTCCTCAAGCCCTCCAAGCCTCCTATTTCCTTGTCCAGTTTTGATTGGGGTCCAATGATGTCACATGTGTGAATTGGCATCATCACACTCACTATAACCTCTGATCCAGTTGTGCAATCCTTAAGGAATAATATTCCCTCTGCATGCAAGGAATATTCACAATGGAATATTCTTGTAACTGATAGTACAATGTCCCTCCATATGATCTCAAATGGGCCTCTGACTGTACTGACATGCATGAGTTTTCCATGAGTGAATACTTAGTTATCTGAAATAAAATAGTTACATGCATGCGAACATTAACTAACTGAACTCTCATTAACTTAACAAACTATTAAATTAATCTAATTGGACTTGACTCATTTAACTAAGTCAACCAATTACAGCTCAATCTTACAACTCACTCCTATCTCTTTAACTGATGGATAAATCCCTCAATCAAAGGAGAAACTGTTGCATGTCCTCACATAAACATCGTGTTCATAATTCCTTAACTAATTAACTCAACATGAATTAATTAATCAATTTACAAACATTTGTTAATATCAAATTCAAATTTTACTTCCTATGTTTATTCCAGGGACTGACTAAAATAAGAAGGGATCCCGAAATGCTATTTTTAGAAAATCTATTTTTAGCACTTTCACTTTTCACCTATTGTTGCTAAGATCCACAATGGTTGAACTGTTATTTATAGCAGGGCTATCTATAGCAGTGCTATTTTTAGCATTTTCTATTTTTAGCATTTCTTATTACACTTTTCAACAGTTCGATCATAGAACTTTGGATTCTTGGCCAAATTTATTGCAGAAGTGTTATCCATGATGAGTGGATTTGAATGTACTTGTTTCACATGCAAGTCTTCTAATATTTTCCTGGGCCACAAAATTTCTTTTGTTGCTTCAATTGTTACCACACATTCTACCTTTTTTGTGGAATATACTAGAACTGATTGTTTGCGTGACCTCTAAGAGACAACTCCCAATCCAAGACTCATAGAATAACCTAAAGTAGATACCCCATTTTCTTTATCTCCATTGAAGTCTGTATCAGAGTATCGAATCAATCTGAAGTCGCCCACCTATGTATACTTAGGTCCAAAGTCTTGAGTTCTTCTCAAGTACTTTAGAACTCTTTTTGGAGCAAGCCAACGTCCCTCAGAAGGCTGTTGCATAAACCTGGAGAGGATGCCAACAATAAATGAAATGTTTGGGCTGGTAGTAGGTAGGTACTTGAGACTTCCTACAAGCTGTCTATATTTTGTTGCATCCTAAAATTTGTTTCCTTTAATGGATGTGAGATTTAAGTTCTATTGATTGGAGTAGTCAAAGGATTGCACTCACCCATGCCAAACTTGTTCAATAGATCACCAATATACTTCTTCTGAGAGAGGAATATAAACTTCGGATGTTGAGTTACTTGAATACCAATATAGTAGTGAACATATCCCAAGTATGTCATTTAAAAACCTTTCCTCAATTCCTTCTTTATGGATGTAATATAGCTCTCATTATTCATTGTCCTCAAAAGATCATTTATATACACCACAAGATATACAACTGTTTTTCCAACTTTCTTGACAAATAAACTTTCAGCATCAATATCATAATTTTTGAAGTTGAGTTTCAGAAGATTCTCCATTAAATACTACGAGGCTCCGAGTGCCTGATTGAGGCCGTACAAGGATTTTACAAGCTTGCATACTTTATGTTCTCAATCCTTCACAACAAATCCTTCTTGCTAGGACATAAAAACATTCTCTTTGAGATCTCCATTTAAGAGAGAAGTTTTTGCGTCGATTTGATGTAATTTACAATCATTCTAAGTTGCCAAGGCAAAGAATGTCTAGATTGTAGCTCATTTTATTGTGGGGTCAAAAGTCTCCTCATAGTTGACCCCTTCCATCTATGAAGAACCTCTTTCCACAATCCTAACTTTTTGCTTGTCAAGTGAGCCATCAACTTTATACTTGTTCTTGTAGACCCACTTGAAACCTATTGGTTTGGTTCCCAATGGAGGGTCAACCAACTTCGAAGTGGCATTCTTTATCAAGGCATCATACTCTTTTTTTATCAGTTCTCTTTGCATTCATCATGAGAAGCGACTTCTTTCAAGGAAGTCGGTTCAAAATCTGAAGACAAATTTAGTTCACAATCATAAGAAACATCCATATCAATAGGTGAATTAGAATCTTCTACATCACCTCCATTTTTCCTCGTTGAATTTCTTGTTATTTTCTTTTCGACCTCATCGAGATGAACTAATTCAAGTGTCTTTCTCAACCATTTTGGAGGACCTTTCTGAGATGGCCCTAGTTTCTCAGTTGACTAAGTTCAAGCTAAAACAAGATTGACTCTCCCAATTTTTTCAATCACATCACTCAAAGTGTCATCAACGGTTGGAACTTCATGTGGGTGAGAAAGTGTTTCAAAAGAAGATTCCACACATTGATCTAGTACAGGAATCCCCCTTTCAAGATGTGGAATCTCATTATCAAATTCTTGAAAGGACTTGGCATGTCCAAATCTATCCAAGCGATGATCATCTAAGTGTTCTCTCAAAATACTATTTCCTAACTCTAATAAATGAACCTATTTGATGGTGTTCTCGATTTTCTAATCGAAAAATGGCCTTGTCCTTTATCATATGTTCCTTGTAGAACACCTTCATAGGGAGTGTCATTCATTATTTCCCAAATTAATGACCCCAATGTGCCCACCTACTCTTAATTACTATCAAACCCATCTCATTAGACTTCTCTCCCTTTCGGTCCCTTTAATCCACTTCAATGAGTTTCCTCCAAACTAATTCCATCTTATAGAAATGATCAGCATGATCACACTTCTCTATGAGTTGAATTCTTTGATCACATTCTTCCAATTCTCACATGAACCCAAATTTTTGATAGAAATTAATGCATTGAATTACTTGGATCACATCAAATCCTCCTTGTAGTTTCCATTAAGTTTTGTAAATGAAAGTTTCAAACATTATTTTTACTCATCCTCAATTGTTTATTCGCATAATTCTCCCTCGATCTCTCCTCCCCATAGCTGTGTAGTTGTTCTCCACGTAGATTGTTTACTTGTGGTTAATTACAATTGCATTAGAATAATAATATTTACCTCTACATTATTGTTCTAATTGGGAATAGCACACATGTTATAAAAATTATATTCATTTATTGTATGTAGTTGTTGAAGGCGTAGGAAACTGAAAAGATGTCAAAAGCATGGAAAGGAAAAGGGAAAATGTTGAATATCAGAAAACTAGTTGTGTAGGATCCATTTGTCAATGAAACCAACTCATGAATACCAACGTCTTTGATGAAGTCGACATGTACCCACACTAGGGAGAAATCTATATGACATATTTGGAAAAAACAATTCATTGAAGGAGATGAGGAATTGGATGCTGTAATATATATAAGTCTAATATCTATTGTGTTACCATGAGACTGACCATTATTCCATATAATTAAATGAAAATATGGGAAGTGGAACAGGTGGATTTTTAGAAAGAGGTCGTAATCAACAATGCAAGAGAAATCGTACCTACTCTAAAACTTGATTTATTCAGCCAAATTTTTCACTTAAGCCTCTAACGATCAAGTTAAACAAGAAGGTCTTTTAAAAATTATTCATGGGTAATCCTAAGTTGATCAAATTACTGAAATGATGGTAGTGGGATAATGACCTGTTTAAAGAGTGCAACAACAAGCAATGTCACACCCAGCACCTATTACCACCATTCTTCAATTAAAAAACCATGATCAGTAGACTAAATGATCAGTTAAATTCATCTCATTTCAAGGTTGAACAATTACCTTCATTTACATAAATAGTCTGTACTGGTCATATATTGAATATTTCAAACATATTGCTAGTAAACTCACTAAAGCCTCTCCAAAAGATAAAGAAAGCAACAGACATATATTTATTCCTATCTCATAGACACATTTTGGGTTGCTAATGAATTTATGGGCATGAATTGGAGATAGATACCCAAAATACCACATATTCGTATCTACTATCAAGAGTTGTGGGCCGACCATGATCCTAATTTGTTTTATAAAATATGTGACTATTTCCTAGCATTATCAATAACCCAAATCCTCTTCGATCATCCAACTCCTAATGTATTGGAAGCTCCCTATCTGATACCATACCTAGTCCATGATTGATTGAGGATTGAAGGGATTGCTTATGAGGTTGTCAAAGCAAGAATGGTGTTGGTTTTGTCAAATAATTCTAAAACATCATGGTCAACCATCCCAATTAGTATTTCCCACTATTCACTAATTAAGTTACCACAAGAAAAAAGGAAGTAAACAATATCAAGGAGCTCAAGCTACGAAGGGATTTTTTTAGGAGACATGACCTTCATGTCGTGATAAAAAAGCATGAGAAGCCAACACAACTTTCACAACTATATGAACATGAATCCCTTGATGACGACTTAGTCTTTCAAGATTTCTTAACATACAAGGAAGAGAGGAAGAGGATGGAGGAAATCGAGGGAGTAGGCATGTCCGCTGTCCAATATATAATAGAAGAACAGAGAGAGAAGGAAAGGGATAGGTGTCTTCTGGAGATTTATTGAATATAGAAAGCCGAAAATGAAGAGGAAAACGTAAAGGTTGAAGCCTTAGAAAAGAAACAACTTCATGATAAAGCTTGAAGATAATAGGAAAGAAAGCCAAAGCCAAAGTTTAAATGAGGGAGAAAACTTCTAATTGTAAAAGGGAGTGATGGGAAGAAATGAAGAGATCGTATCAGAAGGTGACAAAGCCATAAGTGTTAGATCCTTCCTCTCAATCCTACCAAAAATAGAATATTTCTTCAGAAAATACTCCAGTGATTAGGATGATCCAAATCTCTATCATTAATCTAAATTGTATTTACTTTGTTTCTATGATCCCCAAAAACTCAAGTAATGTGCATATTAATGATAATCCCATGTATTTAAGTGATGAAGATGTTGAACTAGGGGACTATTACTACAATAATTCTACAAGATTCATCATTCAAAATGTACCTAATTGAAGAAAAATAGAAGCATCAGTAAAAGAGGAAGTTATATGGGAGTGTTCTTAATAGATAATAATATGGATTGATTCTTTCAAGAGCAATCGGAAAGGCACTATTGATACTACCTCCATTCTAGGAGCACTCGTTACAGAAAATAAAGCAATGACAAACAATTTATGTATGGAAGTAGAGAGGTTAACCTAGGTGGTTACATCATTGCAGGAGAAATTGAAAGAGCAAAAGTTCTGGATGGAAACCAAGTGTCGAGATAGGATAAAGGAGCAGTGCATCATGCTCTCTGGGTTTCTCAAGGTTCAGCATGAGAATCAATTGGTTTATCTAAAATAGGTCCATGCCATTGAAATAAATCACTCAAGAAGAGTCACAAAAGAGAGGTAAATATGAAGGTTTAGTAGGATTGAATTGCTTAAGCTAATATTCAAGTCATCAAAGTATAGGGTTTGAAAATTAGTAATGAATTTCAAAAGGCTCAACACTATTTTGTGGAAAAATTAGGGAAAATTCAATACTACTTTGTGCAGTGAGAAGTAATAATTGGTGAAAAAAATACTCAATTTGAATCCCAACGCACAACTATAAAGGCATTTGGCCAAAGAATTAATTGGGAAATCAGTATTGGGATGCTAAAGGCAAAAGGGAAAAGGAAAAAGACCAGTCCCTAGTTAAGGTTTGTAAGTTGGAATGTCAAACCACCACTACAATTATGGAAGAATCTAAAGGCATATGCAAGAAAATATGGTCTGCTACTGCAGAAGTGGTAAAAGAATGGGAACTTGAATGCATAGAATATATTTCCAATGTCATGGCTATCAAACTTAGGCTCAATGAGATAACCAAGGTTCAATTGGACATGTTTAGTGAAATTGGAAAAATTTTAGATGTTGACGATGAGCTAACGGACAAGTTTGTCACTACCCCTTCCAAAGTTGTGGTTTGACTCAACTGTTACGCCATCAACATGAAGAAATACATAAAAAGGTTGGATGGTCAAGTATTAAAGGGGGGTGATAGCTCTATAATATGGGAAGCCCATGGATATCAAATTTTGAATATTCACACAATATGGAAGACCTACCAATAAAAATTATTCTTAAAGAAGTTTTAATACCACATTGGTAATGGTGGAGTTACCAACAAATTTAATTTCGTAACTATTATATAATGTATAAATAGGGAAGAACCCAAAATAAATTGAGGATGTGGGGGGGATGAAGAAGAGTTGGATGCTTCCTATTAAAACATTTTTCTATAGTAGTTCATAAAAAAAGACTCAATAGGTTGAGTAATGCAAATTATTCACTCTTCGGAAGATGGATATGTCTACTTTTGTGTGATAATTGTTAATATGAATAATTTATGAGTGATGTCCATTTTCATATGTTTATGAATATTTCATTGCTATATTATAATCAAATTATTAATCTAATTATGAAATGTGTTGATCATGATCATAGAATAGATCAATGTGTTGATGGATATGAAATCATTCGATGCTTTATTAATACGCAAGAAAAAAATTTCCATATGAAATATTATGAATTCAGATAGTCTAATCAACCTCCCTAATTGGAAAAAAAGAAAAAATCGATTTAGATAAATAGAGAAAAGTAGATAATAAGGTAAGGAAATAAACCTAAATTGAAAAGGAATTTCATTAACATTTAAACATAATTTGAAACTAAAAAAGAAAGGAATCCCTACTCTACAGTGGAAATTGGGCCCACATTCTAGTTGGAGATTACCATATTCCCCAAACCTATAGAAGTTATCCTGGGATATATGTGGGTTCATGGATTACCAGGCAAGACACAGAATATGGCTGTGACTTTAAGAAAAAACACGAGCATGGTGATATTTTTGACAATCCCACTTTGATTTCTTTAAGATATTTTATATGGAGATACATATTACTATGGGATTTATGATGCATTAAGATGGAAATAATCTACTTATCCTTATAGGTGCACACAGAATACAGGGTTTGTGTTTCCTCCAATGGTATACCTTTGTGGGATTTAATAACTTTCTGTTTTAGTGAGAAGTCTATATAATTATCGACATTTTAGCGTACACAGGAGTGGATTTGAGCTTTGATCTGTGGTTGGGGGCATATAAAATTTCCGTTATTGTGGATGGAAATTAGATTAAGAGAATCATAGTTTACCCCGCTCATTCCTTTTTTCCTTTATTATTGGCATTTGTTAATGAAGACAAGTGAAACCATGGTTCTTTCGAGAACTTGTTCTTTTATCTCTTGAATTGGTGGGTGGGAAAACTAGTTTTTAGGGATTTTGAAATTCTAGTCAATCCTCGTAGTTCAGATTAGGGAGGCCTACACATTACTATTGGTACGGGGGCTTGTGTGGATAGGTAATTTTACCATTATGATGTGTCATCGACGGATTAATTTCTCTGACATGGGTGTGGGCTAGGATTTTGCCTGGGTGGTCTTGATTTTACTTGTCATCGTCCTTTGTACAAATTTATTATTTATCGTTTGGGTGGATCCTTGTCACCAGCTAGGACTAGGGGACCTCTCTACTTGGATGCAATTGTCTGGCCATGATTGTGGTGGTCACTGGGCTACTGAACATGGATACTTGACAGCAGGACGACATGCATGATCCATTAGAATTTTCCCGTGGGACCCTTGGAATGACTATACAGGTAGAATGATAGAACATTTCTTGCATTTCTCTGCAACATGATTGTAATGGAAACCGCCCTGAAACACGATTTTTAGGAATTCCGAATCATGGGAAGCCTGATTCCACTTTTACCACCAGGAAAATGAAGCCAAACCATAAACTGTTGAAGGTGATTTTAGGGACTCCTCCACTTACCTTAGGGGCAGAGTGCTTTTGTGGTAGCATTGAAAGGTTAAGACAACATGCTCTCATGGGGTGTTGGATATGTTGGAATTTAATTCCAACTGCAACACCAAGAAGACCAAGATTCAAAAATCTAAATGAGATTTATGAACAAGGAGAGGTAAGTACCATTACCGGTTTGAATTCATTATTTGCTTTATATTGTCATGTTGATGACCCAGTTCATTTTGAAGATTTTGTAAATGAAAATAAATGGATTGAAGCAATGAATGAAGAAATTGGTGCAATTGGAAAGAGTAAAACATGGGAGTTAGTGGGCCTCCCTGAAGGCAAAGATGCCATTGGAGTTAAGTGGGTCTATAGGAACAAAATCAATGCTAAAGGCAAGATTGACAGACACAAAGCAAGACTTGTTGTGAAAGGCTACAAGAAACAACAAGGCAAAGACTATGATGAAACCTTTGCACCAGTAGCAAGGATGGAAACAGTCAGAACAATGTTGTCTATTGCAGCACAACACAAATGGAAGATTTATCAGATGGATGTTAAATCTGCATTCCTGAATGGAGTGTTAAAAGAAGAGGTTTATGGTGAACAACCTCCAGGTTATTAATTTGATGGCGAAGAGCATAAAGTTTGCAAACTAAAGAAGGCTCTTTATGGGCTGAAGGAAGCTCCAAGAGCATGGTACAGCAGAATAGATGCTTATCTGATTGAGAATGGGTTTGATAAGTGTGATGGTGAACCCACACTCTACATAAAAGAGAATGATGGTAAGATTATTATTGTTGTTTTATATGTAGATGATCTGATTTTTACTAGCAATGATGCTTCACTCATTGCTGATTTTAAAGCAGTCATGAAAAGTGAATTTGAAATGACTGACTTGGGCTTCTTAAGATATTTTCTTGGAATTGAAGTAGACCAAAGTGAAAATGGTGTTTTCATTACTCAAGATAAATATGTAGAAGCAGTGTTGAAGAGATTTAACATTCAGAACAGCAAGGCAGCTGTGACTCCAACTGTAATGGGGCTGAAATTGACCAAAGAAGACAGTAGCAAGGATTTTGATAAAAAATTGTACAAGAGCATAGTTGGCAGCCTTATGTACTTGACTGCAACTAGGCCATACATTATGCACGCTCTGAGTTTAATCTCCAGATTTATGGAAAGACCGAAATAGACTCATTGGCAGGCAGCCAAGAGGATTCTAAGGTATGTACATGGAACGAAGGGGTTTGGTATTTTATACTCCTCTTCTGAAAGTTTCATGTTGACAGGTTACACGGACAGTGATTGGGCTGGAAGTGTTGATGATAGAAAAAGCACATCGAGATATGTGTTTCATATGGGATCGGGATCCATCTCATGGGCTTCCAAGAAGCAACCAGTTGTGGCTTTGTCAACAGCAGAGGCAGAGTATGTGGCAGCAACAATAGCAGCATGCCAAGCAGTATGGCTGAGAAGAGTTCTTAGAGATTTGTGTCATGAACAAGAAAATGGCACAACCATTTATTGTGACAGTAGCTCAGCAATAGCTTTGTCTGAAAACTCTATTTTTCATAAAAGAACAAAGCACATAGATACCAAATTTCACTTCATTCGTGAATTGGTTAACAATGGTGAGATTGTTTTGCAACACTACAGAATAGAGGATCAGCTAGCTAATATCTTGACAAATCCATTAGCAAAGAAAAGTTTTGACCATTTCAGGAAATGCCTGGGTATGCAGCAGTTGAAATTAAGGGGGAGTGTTGGAATTTAATTCCAACTGCAACCATTTAATGCTGAACAGAAATTTGATTTCAGCAGTTATTTCAGATTGTCCGAAGCAGCAAAGTCTCCACTGATATTTTGCACATTAAATGCGCATTAAATTTAGAATTAAATACCCTGCAGACTGCCGACTTATTTCCACTAAGAAAGGCATCACCGCCTTCTATAATAAATACACAGATAAACATCAGTAGATATTTTGATTAGTTTATTGTTTAAACTCAGATATTTATTTTCTTATAAATACAACGAACAGCAGTTCTGTTTTTAGGTGTAAGAGAGAAAAATAACAACAGTTCTATTTTCTGTGTGAGTGCAAGAGATTTAGAGCAACAGTTCTGTTTTTGTACTCTGAGAAAAGGAGAGAAGGTTAGAAGAGCATAGTGAGTCTCTTCTGTAAATGCACAGTAGTGCTGAACTTGCAATTTCCTGAGATGGGGAAAATTGGTTTCTGTAACTGAAGCGTTCCTCTTGTAACAGTTAGTTTTCTGTATCAGCTTGTTTATTGTTTATGAATACAAGTTTACTGTTTACAACTTCACTATTTTGCTGATTTTATGTTGTTGTTACACCAATCGTCAATTGTCTCACTGTAAGTTAATAAGTGATTTTGACGCCAACTATTTTAGTTGTTGTTACACCAAGCGTCAATAGTCTCACTGTAAGTTTATAAGTGATTTTGACGCCAACTATTTCTGTTGCTGTTACACCAAGCGTCAATTGTCTCACTGTAAATCTATAAGTGACTTGACGCCAACTATTTTAGTTGTTGTTACACCAAGTGTCAAAAGCACATTGTTATTATTTTGTAAGTTTATAAGTGACCTGACGCTAATTGTTTTAGTTGCTGAGCGTCAATTGTCTTATGTCAAAGTCAAAAAGTGACTTGTCGTCAAAAAACGTGTTGCCGTTACACCTAGTGACTTGACGTCAAAAATCGCGTTGCTGCAACACCACGATCAGCGTTGCTACAACACCAAACTGTGTTGCCGTAACACCATTTCCAGTAAGCAGTTTTTTATTTTTTCTGTGTCAATAAAAACAGTGTTATTCCGCGTTGCTGCAACACCGAATCCTGTTGCTGCAACACAGTTTCCAGAAAACAAAATTTTGAGTTTTCTGTGCAGAAACAGAGTAAAAACAGTATTTTTTTTTTGTTGTCTGTTTGTTATGGAATTTAGCAGAAAATTCCAACAAGATACACCTCCAAATAATGGGAGGGTAGATAAAAACTTGGGTTGAATACTGTTGGTTGCCTATCTTCAGATACCAGCCAAAGGTTAGCATACTCTTCATCATTGGATGGTCTTCCACTTTTTAATGCGGAGGATTCTATGAAGACTTTAAAGGATCCGTGGATTAAGGGAAGGGGGTTCATTATTTTACAGAGATGGAAAGTTGGTTTTCACCCCCATGCTAAGTCACCTCCATGAAATTTGGCCTGGGTGAAGTTGTCATTGCTTCCCTTGGAATTGTGGAACTCAGCAGTGATACAAGACATTGGAAATCATATTGGATGATTTTATTTTTGGCACAAGGGGAGATTTGGTCAGTTGGGCAGGTAAATGACTTGATTCCTAGTGGAGGTTGAAATGGGGAAAGGGTTATTGGCGGAATTGGAGATCTGGTGGAGAAATTTCAGTTTCATGATGCATATCGATTACTAGGGAATGCCCTGCCATTATATTCTATGTCACAAAATGGGTCACATTTTGGTCACATGTTCCAAGAAAATCTTGGCGATGTGAAGCCCATGCATCAGCGGCTTTCTGAGCACCTCGGCGAGTGACATTATGATCGATTCTCCAGGTAATAGTCCAACTCTTTCCCTTGACCTATATGTGCATTATACTAAATATTTTCAACATTTAAATGAATCTCTCATTAGTTTCTCTCCTCCTCTAACTAGGTTGACTCATCCCCTGAATGTGGCCGTGGGCTTGTCTCCTGTGTCTATCCCCTTATCGTCTCCCTCCGATTTTTTCTTGGCCCTTCGTTTCCTCCAATGACTATTAATCATCATTTTCCTGTGTCTCGATCAGTGCTTTCAAATGATGAATTTGTGGAGACTGGTCACTAATGGGGGTCTTTATTTGGGAACTAACACATGGGATGTTTGTGACCCATTTTCCTATATACCTCCCTCCATTGACCTTGACCTTGGTGAGGCTATTTCTTTTGTAACTGGTGATTCCTTGGACTCCCATCATCTGCTTGCTAATGATTGGCTCATATCATCGGATAGGAAACTAAAGGCTATCTTGTTTGCCTCACAGGGAATGGAACCTTTGACTATAAAACAATCCTTCTTCCATGACACTGTTGATCCTCTGAGTCCTACCTCTAGAAGGAATGTCACCTTGATAAACAAGTAACCTCCTAAATATAAAAAGTCTCAACCTGTTCCCTGGAAACTAAGGAGTATCACATTGCATGAGACGGTAATCTTGGGAATGCGTTTAGGAGGAGGTCTCTTTCCATATATCCCCCTTGTTCGCCTAAAAAGTAAAAAATTTCTGATACTGTTGAATTTAAGCATCTTAGAGGACGTATTCTTGAGAATCATGGTCTCCCATGATCCTGTTGTCTATGAATGTAAGAGTACTGGGAGCGGCCTTTAAAAATTTCTCCTTGAGAGAGGTTATAGGGATTCATAACCCTTCCCTCACCCTCATACTAGAAACGATGGTCCCCTCAGAAAAGACATGGGATGTGATACTATCTATTTTCCCTGATTGGTATGTATGTGCCACAGATGTGGTTCGACATTTTGGTGGGTTGGGGGTGACGTGGAACCCAAAAAAATTTGATCTCAATGCATACGTCTCATGTGTTGGTATAATTCTTACATGGCATCTAGCTACCTCGAAAATAAGACTGAGGTTTATCAATAAATATTCCGCCTTCATGGGCAAGAGACTATTTTGGGATCAGATATCAAATTTGGGACTATTGGGGCTAGGATCATTAATAATTGTAGGGGATCTCAGGTTTTCCATGGGCCTTAGGGAAATCTGGGGTGTCAAAGCAAGAGTGGATTGTTTGCCTATATTTTTTAAGGAATTGTTAGAAGAACGCACTCTCATTCACGTGATTGCTCACCCATTGACTCTCATTTGGAGGAATAGAAGAATTGGGGCTGAGGGTATATCCAAATGATTTGATTGGTTTTTAGTTATCTCCAATTTGAAGAGTATGCTGGCAAGGTTGCAATCGAATATTATTCCCTTCTATTTTTTGAACCACAGACTCACTTCGCTTGAGTGGAAGGAGATAGCAATGCCTCAACATTATCCCTTCAAATTCAATCCCAAGTGGCTAAAAATGAAGGTGTTTGACTCTTTGGTTAGTAATGCTTGTAGGAGGTCGATAATCCCTAATCTGGTGGACTCTTCGTCACTTATTTTTAAAAAGTTGAAGGCTTTTAAAAACGATGTCAACACATGGTGCAAAGTGAAGAGAGTGGCAGATTTAAATACTCTTATTGAAATCGACCAATTGATGATTGGATTAAATGAACCTTCAAACCCTCTCTTCTTTTATGCTCTCTACAGAGATAAAATTTTGGCACTCGAGGAAACAAAAAGGTGCATCCTTTTATCACAGGTAGAGGAAATAAGGATTAAAATCTGGGCTATGTGGCTAGCAGCTGGCAATAAGAACACCGGGTTATTTCATAAATATGAAAATATAATGAAGAATATTAACATCATTGAGGAAATATAGGATAAGGAAGGCCACCACTACGCAACGCAACATGATTTTGAGGATGTTGATGTCAAATACTTTAGTAGGTTTTACAAACATCATGACCATGATATTGGGGTCCAATTGGAGTTTATTAACCTGGTTCCTGAAATGTTCTCAGAGAAGGACAATGTTGAGATTGGAAATCCAATTACTAAGGAGGAATTATTTGTTTTGTTTGAAGGTTCTGCAAAAGAAAAGAGTCCCAGACTAGACAGTTGAGGTATAGATATTTTCTACCACATTTGGGAGCTCATGCACCTGGAACTACTTTCCATGGATGAGGAATCTAGGACAAAAGGGTACATTCATGATGTTGTATCTATCACTTAGGAAATGCTACATTCAATGAAAATAAGGAAATTTAACTTTGTGCCTCCTGAAATTGGACCTAACTAAGACCTGTGACTACGTAGACTAGGAGTTTTCAAAGCTAGTATTGATAAAAGTGGGAATGTCAACATGCAACTTGAACTGGATTATGGCTTGTGTAAATTCCTCAAATTTTGCTGTGATTGTAAATGTCCTGCCAACAATTTTCTTTCCGACTCACAGGGGTTTGAAGCAGAGGTTCACCTTTTCTCTCCTCCGTTTCCTTCTGGTTATTGATTGCATGAGTCTTAAAGTGAGCTATTTGAGGATTAGTGGGGAATTAAATAGCTTCAAAATTAGCAGAACATCCTTTGGCATGGAAACTGGTTTAATGATGAACAAGCACAATTCCTTTATGATTTATGGGAAAAGTGAGTATCTGACAATCAAATATATTTGTGGCCTTTAAAATGTTATAGGAAGAAATATGGGGTTTGGTTTTGATTACCTTGGTTTCAAACTAATGCCAAATAGTTATAAAATCAAAGATTGGGATTGGTTAATTAATAGAATGGAAAAAAAACTGTCAGGCTGGCAACATAGGTGGTTGACGATGGGGTCAGGTTGATACTGCTCAAATTAGTACTACAAAGCATATCGGTCTACTGGATACAACTTTTCATACTACCAAGGGAGATTTTACACAAGTTAGATACTATCATGGAAAAGTTCCTCTGGTCAGAAAGAAAACAAAGAGGAAAGATCCACTTCGTAAGATGTCCAATTCCAACAAGGATAATCGAGGACAAAGGTTGGGGCATGTTAGATATGACCTCTTTCAATAAATTGCTAGTAATAGAGAACATGTGGATGGTATTGACTAGTTCAAGCCTTTGGTTTGTCATCACGAGAGAAAAATACATGTGTGGTGTATCACTTGGTTCTTGGTTTCGTAATGTAGCCAAATGCTCAACAAATAAGTCGGCCATCTCAAGCGGCATGAGGAAAAATTTACCCTAGTTTTTTATTTTCATGAGATGGGAAGTCAGAAATGGAACCCAGATTGAGGTGGGACTTGATGCCTTAAAGGAGATGATAGGGACCTATTCCTTATCATTTTGTTTACTGAAAATAACCCACCAAAAGGGCATAGATACTCTTCATCAGTGCATCGACGATCAGAACAATATCTCAGTATCCAAGGATGGAAATCAACTCGTAAGGCTTATTTTTTCAGAATATACATAATTATGTTGGGTTAATTTTGATTCAGTAAATGAGTCATAATGTTAAGGTCAACAATAGCGGTTTTAACCTATGATTTTGTTTACGTGGATTACATGTAGTGGAGCTTTTGAATGGGCATAGTATACTTGACTCTAATGGGTCTCGATATGAGCACTGAATATTTGCTTAGCAGTGTTGGCTAAATTTGGTTAATGATATTAATATATCTATTAATGTTAATTTTCTTATTTTGGGTTTTCAGGGATAGAAGAATTTGGTGTCACTATGTTGTAATTTTAATTTCTATCACATATTTATGTATTAGACTCATGGTTGCAAGTTTTTGTAATAATTGAACATGGATATGCTACCACATGTGGATCTAAACATCAAAATTTAAAACATGGATTGTTGTTGTCAAGGAGTGGAGGAAGCCAAAGAGTGCCCTTGTGGATATGTTGCCAAATTTGACAACTTGGAGGATGCTTGAAAAGAGTTTGATGGTATTCCTTGATGAGATGATATATCATGGGCACTTATAATCATAAGGTATTCACATAATGGGTTTGCTAAGGGAAGCTATGAGGCTTTATCAAGCAATGGAAAAATAAGTTTTCATAAAAGAAGCACTGGACATAGTGACTGCATCCCCATGGAGCCATGAAGGAAATTATATATATATATATATATATATTATTCATATGGAGTCAAAATTTCTAAATTATATGTAAATCGACATGTGAATATAATACCTAGTTAATGATGTATATCATTGGTAAATTACTAGTAAAGTTTGGTGGTAGACATAGATGGAAGGGGAAACATATCATATTCTTGTATACCATAGTTATAATTTTTGAGTGGGGTATGAACTAGATTATTTTCCCAAATCGAGTTTAAAGAGGGCATGCTACATTCACTTTTACTTTGTAAATGAGTTGTTGTTTTATGGCCAACAATAGTGGTTTTAGCCTATGGTTTTGTGCTTTTGGAATACATGTACTATATCATTTAAATAGGTTTCAGACACTCCATTTGGTTCTCCTGGAGGTGAGAAGTGAAATATCACTTCTTGCTAGGGTTTGGTCGAGGATAGTAATAATTTATTGACATTTAATTTTCTTATTTTCACTTTTTTAGAGTAAAATATTATTCTTGTTGCAGTGCTTTAATTTTTTATTTTATTTTGAGTTTTATCCTAGCAAATAAAGCTACTAATAAGCACATAAGAGAAAAAATTAGTCATAAACAAGAGAAAATAATTACCTTCTTTGAAATGTGTTTGAATATAAATGAGAATATTTCCACATAGTAATTGGTAATCTATTGAAAATACCACCCCCAATTTAGGGATATGTCATCACTGAGGTGGAATTCTATTTTTTGGAGCCAATCTCCCTCATACTTTCTAATAGTATTAGACTGCTTTAGGCATAATAAGTGATCATTAATAATTCAAACTATTATTCCCTATCATCACACAACATCATTCACGTCATCTTCCAACTAATTTGGTGAGTGTATCAATTATTCTTGTTGGCTACTCATATATTCATAGGTAAATTATAGGCATGGTTTCACATGAGCCAAGAGAATAAATTAATGGGGAGCGGGAACTTTTTAGGGGTTAAATTTTACCACTTGACATTTTGTGGCAAAAAATATTGTCTTAATAAATTAAAAATTCACTTATTTTTAATATATATAATTAAATAAATAATATTAATAAAAAATATTAATTTTAATAATAAATTAAATGTTTTCAATAAATTATATATATCTATATATATACCAGAATAATAACTTATAATACTATATTATAAAATGCATTATTTAATTCATTAAAATATTAAATAATAATCATTAAAATACTATATTTGAAATGAGATCTTGTTCTTTCACACTCAGAGCATTTATTCCTTTATTTGTATAAATACCTATAATGGTTAATCAAAATTTTAATTAATATAAGGAAAGTTTGTAAAGCTTATCCCAAAATTTGAGACTGAAATATTATTATTTTACTTTTTAACAGCCCCTCCATTCTAATATGTATATACTTGCTTATGTCTATTGTCAACTTTTCATCGAAGAAAAAGTAAAAGGAATTTGAAATATTCATTTCGTTAAATTTGGTTAATTTTAAAAAACTAGATTATGAAAATGTCCATATTAGGTTTAAAAATGTAAACATTAAATTACACAAGTTTGATTATAATTTTTGCTGAGTGTGAATATTATATTAGAAAATATGAAAATTGGATTCCGAATAATTAAAAAAAAAAAAAAATTAATTATTAAAATTTTAAAAACTTTCAATTTAAAATTGTAGATTATTATTTCACAAGTTTAATATTATAATGAGAATATTAATATCAAATATTATAATTTTGAATTAGATGTATGGAAGAGAAATATACAATGCACTTGGAAAAGAAATATACAATGCACTTGTAAATTACATTAAATTACATAGTACATGATATTGTTCGTGGATTTTAGCTTGAGCATACTTTATCTAGTGGCTTCCATGATTCTTGCAGGAATAAAACCCACCGTTGAAAACATGGAAGTGATTAGTATCCCTCACAGTTAGCTCCCTCCCAACAATCTTGGAAATGAACTTGATGCTACTGTGGCAGTCATCACAAACACAAAGATTCTTTTTGATTCGGATGGTTGCTTTAGGAAGTGAGGTAATAAGCCCAAAATCAAGGGCCAAGTTTTCACTATGGTTTTGGAGAATGCACTCCTTCTACTCCTCCTCAACATCTTGTAGCACACGGTGAGTATCACATGAATATGCTGCATACTTCATTTCTTGAGTTAATGTTTCCAACATTGCATAGATCCCTTCTGACTCTGGGTGAAATGAGTCACCAAAATCAAAGGCATGGATGGTATTCCTTACCTCAATCTAGCTGACTACAGTCTCCTTTTTCTTTCCCCTATCTTTCATCAATTTCCACACCCTTGCCACATCATCCCACCTACTAGCTTCAACATAAATGTTCTAGAGAAGGACATGAGTTCCAACACATTGTGGTTCCAACCTAAGAAGGTTTTTAGCTACTCTTTTTCCTAGTTTCATATCACCATGGACTTTACATGCACGAAGCAATGCCCACGAGACAAAAACATTAGGCTCAACAAGCATCTTGTTAATCAATTCTTCAGCTTCCTTCATTCTCCCAACACGACCAAGAAGGTCCACCATTCAGGCATAGTGCGTGGATGTGGGCATTATGCCATGATCACAAAACATAGTGTCGAAGTAATGACAACCTGCATCGACTAATTCAACATGGCTACAAGTAGACAATACACAAAAAAAGGTAATTTTATTTGGCTTTACTCCTGCCTATTGCATTTGTTCAAAAACTTGAAGGGCTCCACTGGGATCCCCATATTGTGCATATCCTATAACCATGGAAGCCCATGAGACCACATCCTTTGTTGGCATCAAATCATGTATTTTTTGGGCATCCTTAATGAACCCACTCTTCGAATACATTTCGATAAGAGAATTACTTGCACATGTATGTGATTCAAATCCAGTTTTCACAATGTGGGCATGGATCTGCATTCCTTGTTCCAAGGCTGAAAGACTAGCACATGCCCTAAGAATGTTGGAGTACACAAACTCAACAGGTTTCATGCCATGAAAGGGAAGCTAGCAATAAAGCTTCAGAGCCTCCATGTATGGTGCTAAGTGATCATTGCGAGCCTCATATGAGAAGTTGATTGGGCATCTTTTGAAACTCAATCTCAAACATTATGATCTTGATGACGCAACTCTGTTAAGTTGGAAAAAGAGTTGTGCATCTTTTGGTGTATCTAGATGATCTTTTGATGATAGGGAATAATGAGAATGACATTGCATCCACAAAGAAAGAACTGTGGAAAGGTTTTGAAATGACAGATTGGAGCTATGTTCACTACTCTCTTCATATTGAAGTAACCCAACATTCAAAGTTTATATTCATCCCTAAGAAGAATTAAATTGGAGATCTGTTGAACACGTTTGGAATGGTTAAGTGCAATCTTTTAACTACTCCAATGGAACAAGATGTAAAGCTCACATCCATTCAAGGAAAATAATTTGAGGTTGCCACAAAGTATAGATAGATCGTATGAAGTCTCAAGTACCTGACTACTACCAAACCATGCATTTCATTCGCTATTCGAATCTTCTCTAGGTTTATGGAAAATCCTTATGAGGGTCATTAGTCTACTACAAAAAGAGTTCTAAAGTACTTGAAGGGAAATCAATACTTTGGACTCAAGAATACAAAGGTGGGTGACTTCAGCTTGATTGGATACTCTTATTCAGACTTTGATAGAGATAAATAAATTGAAGCATCTACTTCAGGTTATGTTATGAATCTTAGATTAGGAGTTGTCTCCTGGAGGTCACATAAACAATCAATTCTAGAAGATTCCAAAGTTGAGGTAGAATATGTGGCAACAGTTGAAGCAACCAAGGAAGTTCTGTGGCTCAGGAAAATTTTGGAATATTTGTAGGAGAAACTAGTACATTCAACTCTTTTGATTGACAATAGCTTTACAATAAATTTTGCCAAGAACCCAAAGTTCCATGATCAAACCAAGCACATGAATACAAAATACCATCTAATTTGACATCATGTTGAGGCTAAAACAATCCACTTCTGACATTGTTCCACAAATGAGTAGAATGTAGACATCTTCACCAAAGCGCTTAGAACCGAAAATTTTGAAAGATTTCAAATGATTCTTGGACACACCAACATCCCTTCAGATAAGGAGGAGAATGGTGAAACATATTATTTAGGATTAGGAAAACTTATGTAAATAGAAAAAAATAAAGGAAACTAGAAGACGAATAGACATCGGGAGATGAAATCCAATAATATCTCTCTCGTTGTAGATAATCATATTACCGATTAATGTAAAACACAATTTGATTTAGATTTACAAACCTGGCTTGATAGGAAAGACACTTAGAATAATCATATTAGGTAAATGAGAGTAGTAAGCATATGATGGAATGACAACAAACACAATACTTAGAAATTTGTTTTCTTGTTCATGGCATGCAAAGCACCAAGGGGCTCTAGTTTCTACTTATGGATAGATGGATGCAAAAATCAATTTTTGGGATACTCACAATATTTAAGGATCTTAGTGGAAGTAGCTCATGATCTCATTAATTCCTTTAGATATTGGAAACCTTTCTAAACCTTGTTCTGATACCACTTGTTATTTAGACGTACAGATAAACATGCAAACATAAGACAAATAGGTACACAAGCTTTTGCTTGAATAAAGAAGTTCTATTCATTAATTATTCTCTCATATACATCCACCGAGTTGTTGCTATTATCTCTTCTTACTTCACATTACAATGACCAACCATGAGTATTTAAGCACTAAAGTTTCTAAATATGTAATCATGCAAACTCTAACATTCTTTTCCTCATGCAAACTATGGCCTGACACTTTAACTAAACTTTTCTAACTTCACTTAAACATAAATCAACATTTTTCTTTTCCTTTGCTTTTCTTGTCAAGACATTAACTTTTTAACCCTATTCCCGACTCTATTGGCTTCTAATATTTGACTTAACTTGCTTTCCTTCACTTAACTTAACTCTTCATACATTGCATGCATACGAGAGTACTTACTATTTCTATCAGGTAAAATGTTTTTGATCTATGACAAAGTTGCAATCAACAAAAGTAAATAAAATAGGAAATTTATGGATAGGTTTGTATGAAATGTATGCCCTTATAATTTTTAAATCACTATAGAAGACTAGAGTTCACTTAGTTGTAACATATTTGAATATTTGACAACTTTTAGGCTAGTTGGGTTGTTGATTATATAAGTTTAATTTCATTCATATCATTTTTATATTGGTTATGATAAGGCATAATTGTATGAAATGATTATCTACATACATCAATAAGTGTTAAACTTATGAAATTTAATAATTGTGAAATATAGAAAGTGAGGTATACTATGGAATCACCTAATTTCAGATTGAGAAAATTGATGAGATGAAATGAGTCACGATGCGCCACAAACCTATAGTGATGGACCATCCGGGTGTGCTAAGTGAGTCTCTGATGTGGGTGACTATAGGGGCATGACGGTGACGTTTTAGGTTAAATTAAAGTTAATGCTAGAGGTACTCTTTCAACCTCCTTTAATAATTTATTTCCCTATTTGAAATGATATCAATTAATAATATTACTTATTTAGAGGACTCCTTCAATTCTTGGAGGAGGAGTTAGTTTCTAGTTTCTTGCAAATTTATATCAAAGTTTTTGTTGAAGTAATTTAAAATTTCCATATATCTAAAAAAAAAAAATAGCTCATGGAGTGTAAGTCAATTGAAATCACCTTGTCATGAAGTATTATCTAAAAGCATGAGATTCAAGGTTCAAATGCTCGTGAGTTAGGTCAACCAAAAAATAATAATTTTTATCTATTTATTTATTATATTTTTTGAATGTGGTATGTATATTGTAATTGTTTTGAAATCAAATTATCTTTAATTTATCACTTTTATATGATTTCTAATATAATTCCTAAATAAATATACATTAAATTAAATACTTAAAAATTGGTTAAAAATATTCTAAAAATTTCAAATGTTATATTTTAATTTTATAAATTAATTTAAAAAATTAATATAATTAACAATATTCTAATTTTATGTTTAATTTAAAGTATTAATGAAAAAGGAAAATATAATATAAAATAAAGAAAATGATATGATTAAATTTCATGTGGTTTGAATATCTATTTCCAAAAATTAAAAATGTAATTATCCCCTATCCACCCATGGAATTTTTGTGGAAACTTCCCAGATGTAATGAAAGACAAGTTATCTCTAATCGTATCAACAAAGGTCAAAGGGACATAAGACGAATTAATGTCCTAGAATTCTTCTCAGAAAAATTTGTCGCGTTCTTCAGAGTCAATTACCCCCACAAAACAAAGAGCCCAAAAGCAGATTCTCTTTATATAAGATAACGTGAATGATAAGTGAAATAGCAGCCTTGATATAGCACGTGAAACTGTAGTAGTATGCAATCTTGCAGACTTAGGGTGGACTGTTAGAGTCATAATATTGTCTTAAATTGACATGGTTTTGTCTTAATTGTTAACTGTCTTAAATGATTTTCATCTTATTTGGCATCGTCTTAAGCGACCATTGTCTTAAATATAAAGTTTTGTCTTAAATATTTTGGTCTTAAACTGTTTTTCCTTAAATATAAAGTTTTGTCTTAAAATATTCTTGTCTCTAACTGTTTTTGTCTTAAATATAAAGTCTTGACTTAAATATAAAGTTATGTCTTAAAATATTTTTTGTCCTAGATTGATTTTTTCTTAAATATAAAATTATGCCTTAAACTATTTTTGTCTTAAATATAATTTTTTGTCTTAAAATATTTTTGTCTCAAACTATTTTTGTCTTAAATTTTATATTTAAGACTATTCAATTGATATTAAATTTTAACGAAAAATAGCTAAAATAAAAAGTGACCTTTTAAGACAAAATATTTCTTTTGTTTTAAAAAATGGTCTTAAAAGTGCCCTTCATGTAGTAGTGACCTTACCAATGCTAGTGCTAGGTGTGTACCATTTGTTTCGCAACACCTTTGGTCTTTCTTGAATTTTCCACCTCACTTTCACCTAGTACTTCCATTACCGTATATCTGATAGGGTTCAATCCAACGATACTGGTGATATTTTAGGTGATAAGGATTGCTCTCAGCCTTGAGTTTTAGATTTTGGTGCTTGTTCAACCCAAGCACTCTATTGAGAGCCTTGCGAGTTATCTCCACAATTTTGACGTTACTCTTCATGTCATTTGCATGACCTTGCCACTAAAACTTGGCCTCTGAGACCTGGTTGCATTGGTGACAGGTGAGATCCATGATGAGGGTTTAGGTTTGTTGGGCAACCCAATTCCTATTATCGGTTGGCTCAACCATTGTAACACCCCTCCCTTACGTGCTAAATTATTGTGAACCTAAGCTGAGGAAAGCTAGTTGTGATACCCTCCTTAGAATAATTATATTAGGTAAATGAGAGTAGTAACCATATGATGGAATTACAACAAACACAATGCTTAGACATTTGTTTTCTTATTTATGGCATGTGAAGCATCAAGGGTCTCTAGTTTCTACTTATGTATGGATGGATGCAAACTTTGATTTGTGGGATACTCACAATAGCTAAGGCTCTGAGTGGAAGTAGCTCATGACCACCTTAACTCCTTTAGTTATTTGAAACATTGCTAAACCTTTCTATGATACCACTTGTTATTTAAAGGAAGAGATAAACATGCAAACATATGACAAATAAGTACACAAGATTGTGCTTGAATAAAGAAGTTCTATTCATTAATTGGCCTCTCATATACATCCATCGAGTTGTTTTTATTATCTCTTCTTACTTCACATTACAATGACCCAACCATGAGTATTTAAGCACTAAAATTTCTAAATATGGAATCATGCAAAATCTATCTTTCTTTTCCTCATGCAAACTATGGCTTGACACTTTAACTAATTTTTCTAACTTTACTTAAACATAAATCAACATTTTTCTTTTCCTTTGCTTTTCTTGATAAGGCATTAACGTTTTAACCCTAACCCCAATTCACTTGCCTTCTAATATTAGACTTAACTTGCTTTCCTTCACTTAACATAACTCTTCATACATTGCATGCACACAAGAGTACTTACTATTTCTATCAAGCGAAACATTTTATATCTATGAAAAAGTTGTGATCAATGGCAGTAAATCAAATAGGAAATTTAGGGATAGGTTTTTATGCATTGTATGCTCTTATAATTTTTAAATTACTATAGGATACAAGAGTTCACTTAGTTGTAACATATTTGAATATTTGACAACTTTAAGGCCAGCTGGGTTATTGATCAAATAAGATTAATTTCATTCATAACATTTTTATACTGGTTATCATAAGGCATAATTGTATGGAAGGATTATCTACATGCTTCAATAAGTGTTAAATTTATGAATCTTAATAATTGTGAAATATAAAAGTGAGGTGTAGTATGGAATCACGTAGTTTCAGATTGAGAAAATCAATGAGATTAAATGAGTCATGAAGCACCAAAAACCTATAGTGATGGACCATCCAGGTGTGGTAAGTGAGTCTCTGATGTGGGTGACTATAGGGGAATGACAATGACATTTTAGGTTAAATTAAAGTTAAAGCTAGAGGTACTCTTTCCACCTCATTAATACTTTATTTCCGTAGTTTGAAATGATATCAATTACCAATATTACTTATTTAGAGGGTGTCCTTCAATTCTTGGAGGAGGAGTCACTTTCTAGTTTCTTGAAAATTTATAACAAAGTTTTAGTTGAAGTAATTTAAAATTTTCAAATATCTAAAAAAAAATAGCTCATGGAGTGTAAGTCAATTGACAATCACCTTGTTATGAAGTATTATGTAAAATCATGAGATTCAAAGTTCAAATCCTCGTGAGTTAATGCAACCAAAAGATAATAATTTTTATCTATTTATTTATTATATTTTTAGAATGTGGTATGTATATTGTGATTGTTTTGAAATCAAACTATCTTTAATTTATTACTTTTATATAATTCTTAATATAAATTTCAAATAAATATACATTAAATTAAATACTTAAAAATTGGTTTAAAATATTGTAACTTTTCCAAAATGTTATATTTTAATTTATAATTAACTAAAAAATTAACATAATTAACATATTCTAATTTTATATTTAATTTGAAAGTATTAAAGAAAAAAGAAAGAGATAATATAAAATAAAGAAGATGATATGATTAAATTTCATGTGGTTTGAATATCTATTTTCAAAAATTAAAAATGTAATTATCCCCTATTCACCCATGGAATTTTTATGGAAACTTCCCGGATACAATGAAAGACAATTTGTATCTAATCATATCAGCAAAGGTCAAAGGTACATAAGAGGAATTGATGTACTATAAATCTTGTCAGAAAATGCAGTCGTGCTCTTCAGAGTCGGCTACCTGCACAAAACAAAGAACCTGAAAAAGCATTGTCTTTATAGAAGATAATGTGAATGGTAAGTGAAATAATAGCCTTGATATAGCGTGCAAAACAGTAGTAGTCTGCGAGCTTGCAGACTTAGGGCGGACTGTGAGAGTCATGATATTGTCTTAAATTGACATGGTTTTCTCTTAATTGTTAACTGTCTTAAATGAGTTTCATCTTAATTGGCATCATATTAAGTGATCATTGTCTTAAATATAAAGTTTCGTCTTAAGTATTTTTTCCTCAAACTTTTTTTGCCTTAGATATAAAGTTTTGTTTTAAAATGTTTTTTTCTCAAACTTTTTTGTCTTAAATATAAAGTTTTGTCTTAAACTCTTTTTGTCTTAAATATAATTTTTTATGTTAAAATATTTTTCTCCTAAATTGATTTTTTCTTAAATACATAACTATGTCTTCAACAATTTTTGTCTTAAATATAGATTTTTGCCTTAAAATATTTTTGTCTCAAACAATTTTTGTCTTAAATTTTATATTTGAGAAAATAAAATTGATATTAAATTTTAACAAAAAATAACTAAAATAAAAAGTGACTTTTTAAGACAAGATTTCTTTTGTCTTAAATAAATGTATTAAAAGTGCCTTTCATGTTGTAGCAACCTTACTGATGTTAGTGCCAGGTGCGCACCAGTTGTTCCTCAACACCTTTAGTCTTTCTCTATTTTTGCACCACGCTTGCACCTTGTACTTCCCTTACCGTAGATTTGATAGGGTTCCATCCAATGATGCTGGTGATATTTGAGGCGATATAGATTACTCTTGACCTTGAGTTTCATATTTTGGTGCTTGTTCGACCAAAACACTCTATTGAGAGCCTTGTAGGTTTTCTTCACTATTTTGAGGTTATTCTTCTTGTCATTTGTGTGACCTTGTCACTAAAACTTGGCCTTTGAGACCTAGTTGCATTGGTGACACGTGAGATCCATGCTGAGGGTTTAGGTTTGTTGGACAACCCAGTTTCTATTGTCAGTTGGCTCAACTATTGTAACACCCCTCCCTTGGGTGCTAAATTATTGTGAACCTAAGATGAGGAAAACTAGATGTGATATGTAATATGAAAAACAAATGTGTTATTAAATAAATTAATAAAATAAATCACTTGGAGGGTGCAATGCCTAGAGAGAGGAGATTCTTGCCAAATCTCATTGAGGAATGGGATAGAGATGAATCTTTCATGATAAATATTCTAGATGTGATTCTAGGTAAGCTTGTATGGATTGGAGATCCATGGGATGGATGGGAGAGAAATATCCATCAGACATAAAAGCTTTGTGGGAGATAAAGGCAAGCTTTTATGAGGAAAAGCCTCATGGGAGGTAAAGATGATATTTCCTAAAAAAGACCTAGGCAAATGGAAAAATCCATAAAAGTGGGACACTGCTAATGGAAACTAATCATAGAAGAGGGTATTAAATACCGAGTGCATTGATTAATTGAGGATAGTTGATCCTTGGCAAGAAACTTGGCTCAAGGGGAATCATAAGTGATTCATGGCTGGGTGGTGGTTCTCCTCCCTTCAAGTGAGTTTTAGTTGGTACCATATGCGTGGATTGTATTGTATGTTGCTCCCTATACTGCAAGTGGTTGCAATGCTTTTAGTTTATTGTTTTAATTGTATGGGTGTTAATTGTGTAGGAGAATGATATCTTTGCATGATGAATTATTTTAATTCCAAGTTTGTAATTATAGGGGCCAAGGTACTATTTATCTAATATATGCATTGTGATGAAGTACACTTAATGAGGGTTCCAATTTCTTACTCATATTGCATCAGTTATCTGTTAGCCAATGTATCGATAAGTGATTTCATATCCTATGCATGTGACTTTTGCTGACAAAGTAGAGGTAGATGTAGAAGCATGACATGGGATTGTGATTTCTTGTGCATGATAGAACCCACATGGGACCCTTACACAATTATAGGATTACTACACAAAGTTGGCTTATGGGGTACATATGTATGGATGGGTTACTTATCCCATAAATCTAAAGTTGATCATCATTATTTTAGACAAAGAACATAGTATGTATTAATGTTATACTATGTCTCTGGTTTATCTTGGTCGATAAAGAGTATAAGATGTAAATGCATGTACTTCATTGTATCGTTTTTAATGGCCCAATTATCCAATGCGTGTGTACACAAGAGCTATTTTTTTAACCATTCTACCCATTGTATAATAGTGGACTAAGTCTATAGAACTGTGATTCTGATGCATGGTCAGATTAGCTACTTTAGACTTAAGTTATTAAATGCGGGTGGGCAAAATATACCCTTGACAAGAGTTCAATTTTAATGATAAATAACGAATAAAATTACATAGTGGGAGCCTAGCAGTTAAATTCTTAGGTAGGCACGGGAGGTATGTCACAAATGCTATCGGAGCAAGAGTTCAAACCTTGTGGCCTATGGACTCATCTACCTCCATAAATGTTTTGGTTTGATTATAAAAATTGTTATAAGAGAAATAAATCAAACTCTATCTCGAAATTTAAGCCATGAAATTCATAATGATTCTCGCTACCAATGGAAATTAGAATTAAAAAAAAAAAGGAAAATAACCATGGTTATTAAAAGATCAATAACTTATGTCTATTATATTTCTAATGGGGATTTTATGTTAGGATTTAAATTGTATAAATAATGACATAATTTTACAGGATTAGAAATGAGGTTGAGTTAAAATTAAGTAAATATAGAAGCACTAAACATTCGTGTAGGATAAGACCACTTCATATAAAATATGATGATGATATTAAATAATATAAATACTAGTAGGTTCTATGTGTAAAGCGGTCTCTATCGAGGGAGGGTTTCGAGACCTGGGATAGCTACCATTAGTTAACAATAAAATGATGAGAGAAACCCTTATCTGTTATATTGAAACCCTTCTCAGGCATGCAACATCTTAGCTATTAGTAAGTCGGTAACGATCTAGTTGTGAACAATTCTCTCTAGCAAGTGATTGCTCTCTGGAATACTTTTCCCACATGTGGAACAGAGCGAAATCCTTTCTTACAGCCAAGGCAATCTAAACGGTTTTGGCTTTTTGGGTTTTTTGGCCCTATTTTTTTCATAAAGGGTTTTGATTTTCTGTATTTTTTCTTGGCGTAGTTCCTCCTTGAGAAAGGTTTGGACTGGCTGAGCTGCATTGGGATCTTCAGTTGGATACCTTTATAGAAAACAATTTGGTCAGCAAAACCCTCATTGCTCTCTTTTGAGCGTTAATCTTGTATTAAATTTATCTATCCTTATATCATAAAAATGTGCACCGAGCTATCCATACTCTAATCCGTGAGAATAGCTTTCTCTATTAAGGTTATAGGGACATTGCTATGTGTCCTCTTGCCTTTTTGCATAGAGAAAAATACCAGGTGGAAACACATATCATTAGAGATGGGGTGGAAACAGTGAATGTAAGTGTGTTTCAGGATAATGAGATTAAAGTAAAGTAGATGATTTTATCGGAAAGAAAACAATGGGGATATTCTGTGTTCAAGGGATCATAAAGACTAAATGGAATTCCCCAGGCAATGGATAGAATAGGGTTTTTGTGAGTTATGTACGAAGATGGGTGGTAAGCCATATGACTTGGCACTTGAAGCATTATTTTGGCATTACATATGGTGTACATTCCGTTCCATGGATATTAAAACAATCTTAATCAAAAAGGAATGCCACGTAGGAAGGTAAAAGTAGCAGTGTCCTTTAAAGCATAAAATCACTTAACCAAGGAAATTCATTGGTTATTTTTTTCTCAAAATCATCCCCTTTTCTCATATGGATCACTACATTAGTCGGATAGGAAATTACCCCAAAAATAAACTGTGTAGATGATATGTTATCCACAAAGGCAAGGATGTTGATTTTTTTTTTATAGAGATAAGCCCTAAAAAACATTGACATGCAAGAATGGTGATTGTTGTAATCTCGGTAAAAAAATGTGGCCACATTTTTTTCTATCGAGTGGCTACACTGTTATACGAGGATCGAAGAAAAGCTAGAGATAATCTATGGTCCTCCTGTTGTTTCCTTGATAATATTGTGAAATCTTTATACTGATTTTCGACCTCTTCACCGCAATTCGGAGGGATAAGGGATAATGTTTAAGGTTGAGATAATGATAATCATCATCAAAAGCATAGTGCTTATCCTTGCAATCCACCAAGTATTTTACATTCCTAAGCATTAGAACTAAATAATCAAGCTCGATCTTTGTACGAGCAGTCTCGATCGCAAACTCTAAGAGTCGAGCCTAAGTATGAGGTTATAAGAATGAGAAGGCTTACCCACTACCATGAATATGAGATAAGGAATATCGTGCCATCACTTCCAATGTGTGGAGATTGATCATTTTAATAATACCGATGACAAATACTTAGAGTGTGCAGTGGTATTCATTCACGTTTCAAGTTTATTAAAACCTAATGCTTGGTGGATAAATGATTTATTTTAATTCAAATTTTATGAAAGACAAACGTTTTATTTATTTTTTCGATGATATTTTTTATAGGAGAAGAATCAGAGATGCAGTAGTATGTTCAATGCAAAGTGGGAGATGTTGAAAATGGCGATCATACATGAAGAATGAAAAAAGGCTTCCTGAGTATACATAAGAATATCATATTGCACAATAAGGTTTCAACATACATGTTCGTTCCTTTCATTAGTTTGCATTTGCAGCTGATACCTTCTCGACTTCTCTAACTTTTACAATTAAATGCACCACTTCATGGTCGAGGAAGGCCCATTATGAGTGTCTGAAGAGTCTTTGAAGTTTTACTCTGATGCTGCAACCAAAATAATGGCTTTCTCCCAACAAGGGCATAGAGCAAATTTTTATTATTTCAGCCAACGGTGCAATTTCTCATGTGACACTTCAACAACCATCAACTTTTAGTGGTACCGTAACTTATGAGGCACATAAAGCCAGAAGTTCTCGGTGATCAAATAAGTTTTGGTGTTGCCAGGAAAGTCTTCCCATGTTTGGGAGTCTCGATAAGCCAGAAGAATCCAATTGAATAGCTATCAAGGGCTTGGAGTCTCTTCCTTGTTCAATCCGAACAACATACCATCTTTTGGCCATGCAAGAACAAAAACGACTATCATGCTCCCCATACCACTCATGTTCATTCCTTCGAAGTGTCAGGTGCTATGTCCAATTCAAGACGTGGACACGATGAGCTGGAACTATGTTTGGAAGAGAAGGACGGCATGTCCACTCCAAGAATCGACATGGCAAGAAGTAATATATTGCATTGTGTGAAAAAAATATTCGTTATGAGTGGCAATGTTTAGATTTCCATATCGGAATTCCAGGTGAATTACGTTTTCACTTTGCATAATATTTTTGTCTTTTTATTTCTTTGCTTATGCTATAAATATGGCGTCAGTAAATTTTGTGATGCACATAAATTGTACCTCTTTTGTACATTAATGATACTTAGGTTTAGTAAAGTTTTGAATCAGTTAAATATGTGAGTTTAATTCAATTACAAAACTTGTTTTCATGAAATAAATTGGAAATTTAAAACTTCCTTTGGTTCACCATTTCTCAAAACTATGTTAATGTAAATGTCTCTGACCCAAAGTAACTTCTAGAGAATTTTTGGTTAAAACTAATATAATAATACCTCACATGCATTCAAATGCATTTTGTGCAAATGCAGATTTATAGGAGGAAGAGATGGACTTTATGTTTGGTCATTTATGTATTTTGGCCCATTATATTCATTATATTCAGGTTCTTGGAGAACCTTGGATCGGCAATGTAGATTAATAAATGTGCTATTCTTTTATTATTGGCACAATCTATGGCTTTGAGTCTATATATTTCCTTTGAACTATTTGTTCAAATCGTAATTTTTTATCGAATAGAAAACTCAAAATAATCATGGGGAAATGATAGTGTATTAAATATATCATGTTAAACTACATACAATAGACCATTTGTAAACATAGTATAGTCATAACTGCATAGGCAGTAAAAAAATATCAAGCATTTGTAGTGTGCTAGTTTACCCCGGAAATGATCTGAATATAATATTAGATTGCACATTGAAGATTAGATAATATGGAATTTCAAGTCAACTTTTAAAGAAATGTGAACATGGGGCACTGTACAATTCCTCATTAGGGTTCATGTTTCACCGAGGAGATGCTCTTTCTTATACTCGTTCAATTCTCATTAAGGATATGGTTGTGTTTGTGCTCACGTTTGTTGTTTACTGATCTTCAAAAAAATGGTTAGGGCTACATGCAAGTCCAGATGTTGGACATTAGGCTCTAGTAGAAAGCTTTGCGTGCTTTAACTAGAGAGAAGTTCATTGAGTGAAAAATTGTGAATTTAATCGCCTTGATTATTTTCTTTTGAAGTGAGAAACCTCTAATTCGTGTTATAATAAGAATATATGTAAGGAAGGATCATGTTGATTGAAAAATTTTAATCTTATTGAAGACACCTTGAATATTCTTTTGTTTCTAGAAAATTAAAGTTGGGAATGGTTAAATTCAGTTTCTAATTGGAATGAAATAAATTATTCTAAGATATAAATAGAAATTGGTGAAGTTAGTGATATAGTCATCACTTTACCTCAATTATAAATAAAGAAAATTGACGCTAGTACAAGTACGATGTAGGGACTTGGCTAAATGAAACGTTGATTGTATAAAAGAGGAAATGTTAAACACTAGTAAGGTGTTATGCAATGAAAAAGGTTCCCATGAATAATGTTAAGAAATAAAGAGTAGGTAATGGCACAAATTGTTTTTAATTTAGTCATCTATACAAGGCGTTTTGGAGTCCGAATTGTTTTCAAGAAAATGATTAAATAATAACATGTTAATATATATATGAAGACCTATGCATTGCAAGTGCATACTTGTACTTATAAGCATCCTTGGATACAATAATATGTAAACCATGGTAACTAATAAGAAGCAAGCTCTTATGCTTCTTCATTGATAATAAAAAGGATTGTGTTAAGCTTATAAGTCCCTCTTAAACAATATGAAATTACTTGTGGCGATACAGATAGGGTGTTGGCGTTAATACTTAACAAGCAGGAAGCCTTCCAATTTAGGAATTGAGACAACTCCTGGACTCACCATTTAACTTCTCATTTGGACAAAATTCTAAATTATGATCTAGTATTATTCACAAGTTAGTACTTTTAGATAATTAAAGGTAGGTATGTATTTATACCTTGTATTGTGGAAGAAATTATCTTTTCCTTGGAATGTCATGCAAGTATGCAAAATTTGACTGTTACATCAATGTATAGGACTTTCAGTTGCTTGAATTATATCTTAGATAATATTTATCATAAATTATCATGTGTAGATGATAAGCAAGAAAAGTGTAAAACTCATGAATATGTTATCATTAACCAATAACATTAGGTTAGTTCAGAAAATACAAGATCAGGCAGAATAAGTGTTGAGTGTTGTCACAATAACTAAATAAGGGATGATAGAAAAGATTGCAAATGGGTCATCTTGAGGATGTCGACCCAAAGAGCTTGTGAGAATTGTGTTGTTGCTGATTAACATTGACGTAATTGGCATCTATCACCATGATATTGACATTATAGTTGTGCATAACTTGCTTTAATAGAGGAAGTCCATGTTTGCATCATTGTTTTAATGTTGTATGATACATATACTCATGTATTGTTATGGATTGTTGGTATATTGTTATCATAAGCCTTGGTGAGTGGTCATCAAGATAAACATGTTGTGGAAAGAATCATGCTAGAATCTACACCTAATAATGAGGCATATGAATCTTCCATGTAAGCACATAGGTGTAAAATATTATAGCCTTGTAACAATATTATAGTTATCATTTCGTTGATGATAGATGTCAACCATCGAGGGAATGAAAGAGCCTTGAGTTTAATGGATTGCTGGAATTGTCTTGCAACTCATGATGAATTATGATATTAATCTTGGGTTCATTAGACAATTTATACAGAAATCATTGTACAATAACCCTAAACATATTTTCTACCCTAATGCCTATAAAAGTGGAGTATGTCTAGAGAAGGAAAGAACATGATTGACATAATGATCATGTTGGTAAAGTATAATGTAGAGTGGTTAAGTTCTTGAAGCATAAAAAGGGCAATAGTAAATCACCTAAGATGAATTATTTAAGAATCAATTATTGATCTAATGATTCTTAAACAATGAGTTAATAGTTTACTTAAGATGAAAATATGCATGAATACGTATTATTCTACTCATATTGTGTTACAACCACATGAAATCTGGAAATGATGTAAACTTGACATAAAATATTTTTTTGATTACCGAGAGGCACCATGCTCATAAATATTCCTTGTAAATTGAGTACAATTGTTTTATTTAAAGGAATGTTTGACATGATACTAGCATAGTGGAAAAGAAATGTGGATAAAGTTTATGTCATGCAGGTGATACCATGAGGATGGTATGATGGGTTGTAGCACAAATGGTACTATGTACAGTAATACATACGGTAATTGTAGGATTAAATGTGTTACATGATTGAAAAGGGATATGTGTATTGATGCGTATAATATACCTTGTCGGTAGGTATGCAGAAAGACATTGGATAGATGTATGGCCAGGGAAACCAACTAGGAGGTTACACAGAAGAAGGAAAGTAAGATTGGTATAAGTAACCATGGTTAATTGCAGTTTGGCATACATACGATTACAATTAATATATATGATGAATATATATTGTTATGTGAAATAATCTGTTATGACCTTGCAGGCATATTAATGAGAAAAATATGCTAATTGATGTGTTGTATGCAGAGAGACTGCAAGAAGTAGGTGTTCTTCAAGAACACAAGGGATTGGAAGAATGCAAGAAGAGACCATGCATTATTCAGATAAAATAAATGATAAGCAGTCGCTGCTTTAGTAATATTAGGTAATAGATTATGATATTTATCATAGTTAAAATTTTGCATCTATAAATTCTCACAATTGTTTTGAAAACAAGGCTATAGGTGGCTATGGAAGGAGAGCACTACTTGAGACTGATGTAGCTATGGAAGGAGATGTGCTAGGAGCACTCCTTGTGAACGATGTACATCAGAAGATTGGCATCAGATGGAAGAGCCATGAAAGTTGTGGATTCAAAAACCAACGACTTGTGCACGAGGACATGATGCAGTGATACACTAAGGATGGTGTAAAATTTAAGGGGGGGAGTATGTAACACCCCTCACCTTTATGCTTAATTATTGTCAACCTAAGCTAAGGAAAGCTAGGTGTGATACCCTCCTTTGTGGGTTAGACTATTCTAAACCTAAGCTGACGAAAGCTTGGTGTGATATGTAATATGAAAAATATGTGTTATTAAATAAATTAATAAAATAAATCACTTGGAGGGTGGAGCACCAAGAGAGAGGAGATTCTTTCCAAACGCATTGAGGAACGGGTCAGAGATGAATCTTTCATGATAAAGCTTCTAGATGTGATTCGAGACAAGCTTGGATTGATTAGAGATCCATCAGATGGATGGGAGATAAAGATCCATTGGACATAAAAGATTTGCGGGAGATAAAGGAAATATTTTATGAGGAAAAGTCTCGTGGGAGATAAAGATGAGATTTTTTTAAAAAGACCTAGGAAAATGGAAAAATACATAATAGCAGGACACCACTAATGGAAACTAAATCATGAAAGAGGGTATTAAACACCCAATGCATTGATCAATTGAGAACAGTTGATCCTTGGCAGGAACCTCGGCTCAGGGGAAATCAAAAGTGATTCATGGTTCGGTGGTGGTGCTCCTCCCTCCAAGTGATTTTTAGTCGGTATCATATGCATGGATTTTACTATATGTTTCTCCCTATCCTTCAAATGGTTGCAATGCTTTCAGTTTATTTTTTTAATTGTATGGGTGTTAATTGTGTAGGAGAATGATATCTTTGCATGATGAATGATTTGATTCTAAGTTTGTAATTATATAGGCCAAGGTACCATTTATCTAATATAGGTATTTTGATGAAGTACACCTAATGAGAGTTCCAGTTTCTTAATCATATTGTGTTAGTTATGTGTTAGCCAATGTATCAATAAGTGATTCCATATCTTATGCATGTGACTTTTACTGCCATAGTAGAGGTAGTGGTAGAAGCATAACATGGGATTGTCATTTCTTGTGCATGATAGAACCCGCATGGGACCCTTATGCAATTATAGGATTACTACACAAAGGTGCCTTATGGGATACATATGTATGGATGGGTTGGTTATCTAGTAAATCTAACGTTGATCATCATTATGTTAGAGAAAGAACCTATTATGTATGAATTTTATACTATGTCTCTAGTTCAGCTTGACTGATAAAGAGTACAAGATATAAATGCATGTACTTCACTATATAGTGCTTAATAGCTTGATTATCAAATGTATATGTATGTAAGAGATTTTCGTTAACCATTCTACCCGTTGTGTAATAGTGGAGTATGTATATAGAACTGTGATTCTGACTTATGGTCAGATTAGCTACTTTAGACTTAAGTTATTAAATGCAGGTGGGATAAAGATACCCTTGCAAGGGTTATATTTTAACAATAAATAATGAAAAATTTTACATACTGGGAGCCTAGGAGTTAAATTCTCAGGTAGGCACGAGAAGTGTGTTACAACCATGGGGACATTTAGTTTTCTTTCTTCTTCGGTAACCTAGTAGTTCTCTCATTAATGGGTTTGCTTCTGTATGAGATTTTGATAGTAGTATTTGACAACAGAATGAATTCTGAACTTGCCACCATGATCGAGTAAGCTCTCCACTAGAATTGATTTTTTTGCATATAATTTCCTAATTTCTTTCCCATCTACCAAGATTCTAACTCCAATTGTGCCTTTTGTTGTAGGGTTTACAAATACACAGGTCCTGGTGGTTGGTGTCACCCTAACTCTTTCACGAGGAACAAGAAGCAATTCTTACCTTGGGCTACTTACATTAATGACACCAGGTTCTGTGAAGTATTATGCTTTTCTTAGTGCCAAGGGTTTTCTTTCTAAGGCTGGGTTTTTACCAGCAACTGTCCCAACCTCGAGGGTTTTAAGAATTACTTTGGATCTTCTCTTTTTCCATTATTCAAATACTAGAATCATTTGAATTCCAGGTCATAATATATTGGGGTTTGCAGGGACGGTTTTTATATGGATGATTTCTAATTAAGGTTTTGTAACACAGGGTCTTGAATTGTAAGGTGTCTTCCTGTGGTCATTTCCAGTTAATTGTTTTCTATAGTTAGCTTTTGTGAACCTTATGTAGTTTTTCCCTTTGTTGGATTTGCACAGTTACTGTTGATGGTTACTCTATAGGATTCACGGGATTACATTGTATATTCTCTGGTTGTTACTATAAATTCATGAATATCTTGAATACATAAAAAATTACAAATATGATTGTTTGTTTCTTCTTGGTTTTTAATATGGTTATTTGGTAGGATTTTGTTGTTGCTTTCTTAGATGTTGAATCACCCACGTCTATTCCAGAGTGATCGGTTCACAGCCTTGCCTAGGAAATAACCCAGTGTGGTCACCTTTAGAAGTTTTAGAATAAAACCCTCTAGGTCTCGATTCGGTTATGAGAAATAGTTTGTGAGTATTTCAATTTTGGTGTAACTATTTTCTTGTTATTAGCTTATCATACTGAATCCAGTTCTCAGGGTTATTCACACTATACTACTGACTTACAGATTCACCTGTATATATATATATATATATATTTGTGTGTGTGTCTGTCTATGTGTGTTTTGCATAATTGTATTTTTTATTTCATAGAACATATGATTTACTTCTTTGTACTTATCAATGCTATTTAAAATAAATACTATAAATATATATGTGTGTGTTTTGCATAATTGTATTTTTTATTTTATAGAATATCTAATTTACTTCTTTGTACATGCCAATGCTAGTTAAAAGATATATTGTAAATAATGTATAGTTTGTGCCTGACTCCTCTTAATAGTGGGAAATACATGGCTCTATGCACAAAATTTGTGTTTAACTTTCAGTTCTTAGAAACATACGGTTCCATGCATAGCATATGTATTTAACAAACCATTCTTAGAAATGTACAGGTGTCATGCACAAAATTTGTATTTAACTTTCAGTTCTTACACAATGCATACCATAACATAAATTTTGTTTACTGCCATTGAAGGAAAGAGTTTGCTACTCTTCCTATTTCCAACCAACTATAGTGAGACCTCTAACTAACATGCATCCTTATTTAATTACAGACAATCAATTTTCAGCCTTTATAAATACATACTTGAGCCCATGCTCATGTAGTCATTGATAAAATAAATTATGTTGATATTGTACTTAAATAAAAGGGAACTTATCTAAAACTTATCTGAGGATCAGGACTTAAGGAATCCACATCATAACCATACCTCCCAGTTGTGAGAAAAGGAAACTACATCCTTTTTTTCACCCTAAGCGCCTTTTACCAGCACATTTATGACTATTAGCATCCCAACTGGGTTGAATTCTCATGCACCAGAACCCTTCCAAAGGTTTGACCTAGAATCAAACTTTCATAAGGTTTCTCCATTGGCTCGATGTCTACCTATGGATTACCTTCAACATCATCGTTGTCATTCCTTTATAGTATTTTTCTTCTATTTTTTCTCCCCCCCAAGTTCGAATTTATCCCTTCAGAAAGGGAAGGTAGCTATTTCCTCATAACTGTCATGTAAAAGAGTTTTTTTCTTCATGGTTTTTAACCTATGGACTCCAATATTCCCTCACCTTTATTTCTACTATTA
The DNA here is from genome assembly GCA_000404065.3 of Pinus taeda. NCBI lineage: Eukaryota > Viridiplantae > Streptophyta > Pinopsida > Pinales > Pinaceae > Pinus > Pinus taeda. The sequence continues at coordinate 175,110 of APFE030828693.1, forward strand.
TTAATTAAAGAAAATAACCACATAACTACCTTTTACTTATTAAAATTTATCTTGTGCTTCAACTCAGCCATAAATTTTCTGTGTTTAATCATAAAAAAATTAACTATACTTTACTTACAATTTCACTATGACTAGAGGGTGTTACATCTTCCCCTGGAGCATACCACCATCTTCAGTTTTTTGTTGTTCGTTTGATAATTCAAGATAAGGTTCCAACATAAACTGTTCATCTTCCCAGTTGGCATCCTCAAGGCTAAAGTCCCTCCATTGCAACTTAACCTGGGTTATAGCTCACCTCCATAATATTGTTTCTCTCTGCTCGAGAATGTGTTGTGGTTCTACCAGGAACTCTCCATCTAGTTCAACCTGTTACACAAACATAAATTTTTTCATGAGAATTTATCATATTGGAATCAAATAAAATTTTTAACGAAAATCATTACCTGAACATCCTACCATTGAATGACATTTCTAAGGTCATACACATATTGTTTTAATAGTGAGACGTAGAATACATTATGAACTTTTATATGACTTAATAAAGCTATCTATTGACTGAGACCTATGCGATAGTACTCCAACTTAATATTGATGCTGACCTATATAAATTATATAGTATATATTGTTCTAAGGTTCGATGGCTAATTCATTTCCACTGCTTGGTAGCTATGGTTATGTTTTAGTGTTTTATAGTTGCCTGTACACACGTTTGACCTTACATATGCTGGTGTCGGGTGGGCACCAACTGTTCCACTACAGCTTTGGTTGTTCTCAAAGTTTCCACAACACTGCCACCTGGTACTTCCATTACCGTAGATCTGGTATGGCTCCATCGAATGGTCTTGGTAATTTTTGAGTCGATAAGGGTTACTTTCGGCCTTCACTTTCAGAGTTTGGTGTTTGTTCAACCTAGATGCTCTACTGAGAACCTTGCAGGTTTCCTTCATTATTTTTATGTTATTGTTCCTATTATTTGCATGCCCTTGCCACTAAGACTTGGCACCTAAGACCCTGGTTGCATTGGTGACAGGTGACATCCATGTTGAGGGTTTAGTTTTCCTTGACAGCGTAGTTTCTATTGCAATATGGCTCAACCATGATGGAATTTGGCTTTATTCCTTCTTCGTTAACCTGGTAGTTCTCTGATTAATGGGTTTCCTTTTGTGTGATAATTTGATGGTAGTCTTCAACAACATAATGAAGTCTGATCTTGCCACTGTGACCAGGTAAGTGTTGGAATATAATTTCAACTGCAGCAACAATTGAACAGAAATCGCAGATGTTACCCTTTCGCCTACGTCCCTTGTTATCTGCAATGCGATCTTGCGATGAGATCGCAGATCGCCATCACACCTTACCCTGTTGCTTCCCCGAACATGATGTGATGCGATCATGCGATGCGATCACAGATCACAACTTTCACCCACTACACATTAAAGCCCTCCACTCTGCATCTGCCGACTGTGATATTGCGATGCGATATCATTGTACATCGCATCATTCGCCAAGTTGATCCTCGCCGTCTATTTGTCTTTAATCCAATGGCCATTATTTGTTCTGGCTTATTCACGCTACTGCCATAAGTGTCGTTTCGCCCTTTACCTGTCTGTGTTCCTAAAGGAGGACGATTAGATCCAGCTCCTGCACATTGAATGCTCAGCTACTGTAGTTAAAGAGTAGCTCAGCCAAGAACAGGAAGGACGCGCCACATACAGGTGCATTAAAAGGATTATGGGTTTCCACACAACTGACTCAAGGATTATAGAAGAATGTCCGAGAAGATTAGATTTTGTTCATTAAGATCAACAGATTGTATCAAAGATTATATATGATAGTAAATGTGGTTGTTGGTTAATTAAGACACCTCCCTGCATAGATTAGTAGAGATATTTTGTAAACTGATGCTATATATATATATATATTCAGAAAACGATGTAAGAAGATTGATGAGAGGTAATGCACAACAGTGCAAAGAAAATTTCCTTTTGTTGTGGAAATGAAGCATTCATGTGTAATCCCTCTGATAGAGGAAGACCAATCTTTTGTAACAACAGTATTTTAATGAATACAAGTTTTATATGTGTTGTTGAAACTCTGTCTGCAGCAAACAAATTTTAGTTTCCGTTGTGTTAAGATTCTGTGATTTTGTGTTTGGAATTTTAAGCAGAAAAATTTCCAACAAGTGGTATCAGAGCTGGTCTAGGCACACAGTGAGTCAAAAACAGACTTTGTTTTTCACTGTAGGAGCTATAAGAAGCTTATTGAGCAGATTTTCTCCAGTAGAGAATGTTTTTTGCTTGTTTAATTATACAATCAATATCTCTTCTTTACTTATATAGGTTAAGATGGCAGATGCTGGAACTGGTTTGACAAATTCCCAACTACCACAGTTTGATGGGAAAAATCACAGTTATTGGTCCATAACAATGAAAGCATTGTTTGCTTCTCAAGGAATATGGGAGTTGGTTGAAACTGACTATGTCGAACCTGCAGATGCAATAGCATTGGCTGCTTTGACAGTAGCAGAAAGAGACCAGTTGAAGAGCGACAGGAAGAAATATGCCAAAGCCCTCTTTTTTCTCTTTCAATCAATACACGAAAGTGTTTTTCCACGGATTGCAGCAGCAACAAAATCCAAGGAGGCATGGGATATTCTCAAAACTGTCTATCAAGGCATGGAGAAGGTGAATACTGCAAAGTTGCAGATGTTGAGGAGAGACTTTGAAACACTCAGCATGAAGGAATCTGATACAATAGATTCATTCTTCACTTAGGTTATTGTGTTGATAACCCAGATAAGATCTCATGGTGAGATTCTTTATGAAAGAAGGATTGTAGAGAAAACCTTGAGAAGTTTACCCTCAAGTTTTGAAGCTATTGTGGTAGCAATAGAAGAAACAAAGGATCTCTCACAGTTCACAGTAGATGAACTGAGTGTTTCTCTTATATTTCATGAACACAGACTAAGTAGAGGAACATATTCCTCTTTTGAGCAAGTATTCAAGACTCAGATGTCTTTTAGCCAAGGAAAAGGTCGAGGCAGAGAAAATAACAGAGGTCGTGGAAGAAGCCAAAACAAAGGTAGAAAAAATCCTGCAAGCACAAGCGGAAGGAGCTGCAATCAGAACCAAGATGAAGGTTCAAGCAAACAGCAAGCTCATGGATAGAGGTATGACAAATACCAAGTCCAATGTCATTATTGTAAGAAATATGGGCACTATGCCAATGAATGTAGGAAAAAACAAAATGACATGAATAGTAGGGAGAATGCTAATTTTGCAAATAAAGAAGATAAGAATCCAAAAAATGTGTTGTTAACATGTAACATTGCACAAGACAATCAAGAAGATTTTTGGTTTTTAGACTCAGATTGTAGTAATCACATCACTGGAAATATTGCAATGTTTGCCAATCTGGATGAAAATGTGAAATCTGAGGTAACAACAGGAACTGATAGTAAGATATCTGTCAAGAGTAAGGGCAGAGTCAGTATCCGAGCAAGAAATGGAGAACAGTTGATTGTGCCAGAGGTATACTATGTACCTGGTCTGAAATGTAATTTTTTGAGCATTGGACAGCTCATTGACAAAGGTTACAATGTGTTCTTCTAAGATGATATGTGTACAATCAGAGACATACCTCGAAGTAAGAATATCATTGCACATGTGCAGATGACCAGGAATAGAATGTTTCCTCTCAAGCTCAGGGCAGATTTGAAGGAAGGAAGAACTATTGCAGCTGTAACACAAGAAGTCTTTCAGGAACAAGTGAAAGATGAGAATTGGTTGTGGCACTTGAGATTT
>APFE030828702.1:1042-26039 GCA_000404065.3 Pinus taeda
TTTAGCTGCGGGGGCGCTGCCCCCAAACCCCCCCGACGGGGGGGACTCCCAAAGGTCGCAGCCGCCCCCCCCTGGACCCCCCTTGCAGCAAATATTTTACGGGCAGCGTTGCCGCCCCCATTTTGAATTGGGGTCCAATGTGGTGGTACTTTTGGATATAGAAGATAATCAGGCTCCACACCCAACAATAATGCACAAAAGTGTGCATACTTGGTAAGCCTGTCAACTACCACCATGATGACACTCTTCCCCTCAGACTTGGGTAAAACTATGATAAAGTTCATTCAAACCTCCTCCCAACATTGGCTTGGAATGGATAAAGGTTGTAATAGACCTGGTGTCTTAATTGTTTCAACTTTATTTTGTTGGCAAACCAAACATTCCGCCACAAACTCTTGAATATCTGATTTAAGGCCATCCCAGAAGATTCCTTCTTAACCCTGTGGTAAGTTTTTAAAAATCTTGAGTGCCCTCCTAAGGGAGAAGTGTGCAATTCCATAAGAATCTTTTGTTTTAGCTGGGAATTCTTACAGTGGTATAAGCTATCTTTGTACCATAACGAATCATTTTGCCAGCTAGATGTATCAAACATGCTGGAATCTTGTTGTAACTTTTGAATAAGTGCCCACACTTCTTCGTCATTCTTCCATTCCTCCCTTGCTTCGTTTATCCAATCTAGTTGGATAATAGAGATGGTGCACAACAATGCTTCCACATCCTCATCCTTTCTTGAGAGTGCATCTACCACCACATTTTTCTTCCCTTTTTTGTAGATGATTTCAAAGTCATAACCCAACATCTTTGTGACCCGCTTTTGTTGCTCTTCAGAGGATAATCTTTGTTCTAAAAAGTATTTAAGGCTATCATGATCCGTTTTTACCTTAAATTGTCTTCCCATTAGGTAGGGTCGCCATTTCTTAACTGCATGGAGTATTGCCAACATTTCCTTCTCATAAATAGCTTTGTGTAAAAACTTTCCCTCTATTGGACGACTTTCAAAAGCAATGGGTCTTTCATCTTGCATTAAAACAGCACCAATTCCATTTCCTGAAGCATCACATTCCACAATGAAGGTTTTTGTGAAGCCCGGTGTAGCTAAGACTGGTGCTTGGCACATTGACTCTTTAAGATGTTCGAATGCCTTTGTTGCTTCTGGAGTCCATGAAAATGCATCTTTCTTCAATAATGTTGTTAGAGGTGCTGCTATTCTCCCATAATTCTTAACAAACTTGCGATAATACCCTGTCAACCCATGAAATCCTCGCAGATGCTTTATGGATGTGGGAATTTTCCATTCCTTAATGGCTTTAATTTTGCTAGGGTCTACCTTAACTCCCTCATGAGACACAATATGACCCAAATATTCCACCTTTTGTACTCCAAAGAAACATTTGGATCTTTTTTCATATAATTGTTTCTCCTCCAATAGTTGTAGAACCCTGTCAACATGTTCAACATGATCCTTCCAAGACTTGCTGTAGATTAGTATATCATCAAAAAATACTAACACAAATTTTCTAAGGAATGGTTTGAAAATTGAATTCATCAACCCTTAAAATGTTGAAGGTGCATTGGTAAGGCCAAAAGGCATGACCAAAAATTCATAATGACCCTCATGAGTTCTAAATGTTGTTTTTGGAATGTCTTCAGTCTTCAGTCTGATTTGATGATATCCTGAACGAAGATCCAACTTGGTGAAGTAAATTGGTCCATGCAATTCATCCAATAATTCATCAATGACAGGAATGGGAAACTTATCTTTAATAGTGAGCTTGTTGAGCTCCCTGTAATCTGGACACATGCGCCATGATCCATCCTTCTTGTGCACCAATACTACTGGAGCAGAGAAAGAACTTTGACTCGGTTGAATTATACCAGCCTCTAGCATTTCTGCAACCATACGTTCAATTTCACTCCTTTGGACATAGGGATATCTGTACGGCCTGATGTTTGGAAGAACACTTCCTGGAATCAGATGAATAGCATGATCATGATCACGCATAGGTGGGAGACCTTTGGGAGTCTCAAATACCTTGGAATGATTGTCCAGGACTTTTTGGAGATCTGGAGAAATAGATGATCCTGATGTGGAAACATCTAGCGAACATAATTGTGCAATTACACCTCTTTGTTCCTTTTTTAGAAGCTTTGTCATACCATTAGAGTTGATTATCTTTCCTGGTTTCCCTGCAATACCCCTTAATTCACTTCCTTTCCTTCCGTATAAAATTTGATGAAAAGTTCTTGAAAATTAAAAGCTATTGTACCCAAGGATTGTAGCCATTGGACTCCTAGTACAACATCAGCACCTCCCATTGGAATGGAAAGCATTAGGCTAGTCAATACATATTCGCCCATGGATAGCTTGATATTATGGCACTTTCCAGAGAAATTTATTGTTCCTCCATTTGCAACCATTACTTGACACTCTGGTGCTGGATCTAAGAAGCAATTCAATTCTTTTGCTACCTTACAATGAATAAAATTGTGGGTACTTCCTGAATTAATCAACACTATTACCTTTTTCTTCTTGATTTGTCCTTCTATCTTGATGGTTTGAGGAGCGGTAATTCCCACCAATGCATTACAAGATATGGTTGGATTCATTTCTTCTTTATCTAGGCTTTGTTCCTGGAGTATATCCTCTTCTTTTCACCTTTCTTGCTCTTTTTCTTCTTCCTCTTCACAATCTATGTAGAATAATTTCTTCTCAGCACACTTATGACCTTTAGTGTATTTGCTATCACAACTGTAACAAAGCCCTTTTACTCCTTTTTCTTCCAATTTTTGTGGTGTCAACCTTATAGGTTGTGGAATACTAGGGACAAACCCACTTCCATCTTTATAGTTGTGAGTGGTATGCTTCATGGTTGCCATAATTTTGCTTTAAATTTTTCTGGCTAACCTGAATGCCTTCTCTAATGAGTTAGGTTCCCACAAGCGAACATCACGTTGGATATTATGCTTTAAAGTCCCTATGAACACATCAATCCTATTCTCCTCTGGAATATTTGTTACGCTTATGTTCAATTTTTGGAACTCCTCAATGTGCTCCATTATTGAACCCTTTTGTTTGAGACTTATCAATTGGCTAAAAAAAGTTTTGCTTTTTGTATCCTCATAATGTGCTGTCAATTCTTCTGTAAAAATTGCCCAAGTGATAATTTGTTTACGAGAGTAAAGCCATCGATACCATGCAAACTGATTTGGTTCCAAATATAAAGTTACAATATGAACCTTTTGTGTGTTTTGCACATTATTGAGATCGAAAAATTGCTCCATTTGTAATATCCATGTTGCGGGATCCTTGCCATCAAACTTCCTCGTATCGATTTTTGGAATATGGTGAGTCTTCAATCCAACATTAGGGTCTATGGAATCATGATTAACATTTTTTTTGTTCTCATCATGAGTTTCCTTTACTACCCTTTCACCATTAGTGACCATTTCTTGTAGCAACTTATTCATATTTATCTTCAATTCTTCCATGTCTGTCATCAAATCTGTCTTCCAATTGTCCATCTTAGCTTCCATGCCATTCATCTTATCTTCCACGCCCTTTATCTTAGATTCCATGCCATTTATCTTAGCTTCTGTTAGCTTTTGTGAGCGTGACATTTGTTGCACTTGTTCTTGTAATTTTGATATATCATGTAGCATTTCTTCCTCTTCTTCATGAGTCATGCTTGGGCTTTTAGGTTCCTTACTAAGTGTTTGCATTTCTTTCCTCAGGGCATCCGTTACCGATAATGATGTTCTACTCTGCCCTTTGAATTCCTTCAAAATAAATTTTCAAACCAATCTTAAGCAAAAATTTAAAAGAATCTACACACCTTTTTTCAATTTGTAGGAGCTCGATATTGCCTCTGATGTATCTCTGCACTTTCAAATCATCTAGTTCTGAAATTGCGACCTGCAGTAGCCCTCTGTGTCCTATTTCCAATGCCGCCAATCTGATCCAAATTGGATTCTCCAAGGAAGAGTTATGCAAAATCTCCCACAGTGACCTGATTATAGAATAGTTCAGTAGAGCGAACTTGTACGACGTGCCACGAGTCATTGTTTCGACCTTTGGATCTAAAAAAAATATATAAAAGAAACTACAGTCTGTCCTATTTCTGTACCTTCTTACAAAATTTCAATCAGATGCTCAGAGAGAAAGTTATGATGATTTTCCTTAGGTCACCTGTTTGGAATGAAATTCAGGAGTCTGCAAGAACACCAACTTCCTCAGATCATATCTCTACAACTATAGCGCGAACAACTCTAAACTTTGGACCTGAGATTCAGCGCGATTTCATCTCAAATGTTTTTTTTTTTTTGCTTCTGAAACGTCGTAGAAAAAAAGTTATGCGAAAATACCACGATGACCTGTTTGGAATGAAATTCAGGAGTCTGCAAGAAGACCAACTTCCTCAGATCATATCTCTGCAAATATAGTGCGAACAGATCTGAAATTCGAACCCGAGATTCAACACGATTTCTTCTCAAATGGGTTTTGTTTTTAGGTTCTAAAACGTCGCAGCCAAAAAGTTATAGCGAAAATGCCACGATGACCTATTTGAAACAGTGAAACCCTAGAATCCAAAGCTCTAATACCAAATGTTATGAAACCAGCTCAAGAAAATATAGAAAAGATAGATCAACGCCTTAGAATTTAGCCTCTTCTAGGGGGAAACCTCCTTTACATTACATAAATGAACAATTCTTGGATGATTCAAATGACAAAACCTCCTTTCTATATATAGGAGTCTAAGGGAGTCACAATATAACCAGCCAACCTAACAATAATAATATAAAGCCACAAAAATAACAATAAAGGGATTCTATGGGGCACAGTAATAACAATATGGGGATAATAGGGGCACAACAATATTAATAAGGGGTACAGCTACAATAGTAATGGGGTAATCACTAGTATTATAGGGACCCAACATAGACAAAAAGAAGTCTAGGAGACCTTGGGATGTGAAACCTAATGGTCAAACCATGTACTATAAATGTATATCTCTTGTTAATAAAAATGTATTCTCATGTTTTATCTTTCAGATTATGTTGTTTCCCATGTGTGTTTAACATGGTATCATAGCAGGCATATTCCTGCCCTGCATAATTACTTTGAGCCATTTGTTTTATGGCCTTTATGTGTAGATCATTTCTACCATCACTTATGAATATTTACTCAGCAAAATTCTAGCTGCCACCTCTGTCTATTAAGTCTGCTACTTACATGCACCAAGCCGTTTCATATAATTATGTCTCTACCATTTTGAATCTGCTCAGTCGTAATAATCTTCTCTCTAAGTGATAATATGGGTAATGCTTTGTATTCCCATCAAATACCTACTCCTACAGTGTTGTCAGCATTCCATTAGTGTTCCTTTTCTAGCTACTCTACTCAACGTCTCTCTGACTTTTGTTGCTCAGACAACACTGAAATTCTCCTGCCCAACTACCATCATCTCTTTTCCATCCACTATGTTATTCTGCAGAGCACAATAATGCCTCCCATATTTGAAATGGTTTATTTGTGCCTAGTGTTGTCTATGTAATGCCACCCGACTCTGTAATCTAGTCCTATGTGTACATTGATATCTAAATAGAGATTTTACTGAGTTGAATATAACTATATTAATTGCATTGGAAGTGAATGTTGATTGGTGACATCCGACATGGAATGAATCAGTCACTTAGTGTAACCTCTGTTGAATGGAGTTGTATACATGTGAGTTAGCAGGCATCCCTTTGAAGCAGTACAAAGTCCCCAAATGTAACTACTACGTGTGTTCAACAGTAAATCAAGTGCATTGAGTAGTCGACTCAAACTGAATTTTCTTATTTCTAGATTGACTCCAACATCAAAAATAGTAGAGCGATAAGAATTACCAACTCTTGACCATTGAGGTGGAGTTATTATGACTATTCAATGATATCTTGCTTGTAATTTTATGCATTCCAAGTTTGATTTTGGATGAGGCTTCACATTTCTAAAACTACAAAATCATGGAAACATAGCAGGATGAAGGGTTGGCATTTGAATCCCAAGATTTTGAGAATATTTTCCAGGTATCTATCTCCGCAGTCCAGCAAAGCCTCTTCTAGAAATTAATCATGTATTTAGCACTATACAGTAGCATCTTATTATTCTCTATAGCCACGAGAAACTTATCACTTATTTGACTCACTCCTATAGCATGACACTAATGTGATGGCTTCCACTCCTATAGATATTAAAGAAACAAATGGGCACCATTATTTTTGAGCGAAAGTCGTAGAGTTTTCCCTCGTAGGTTTTCTTCAAGTCTTGAACATCATTAGTTTCATCATGGACGTATTTGAATCGTCATTTCTTTTGTTTCTTTCTAGCAACAAAAAATGAGAGGAGACCATGGCTAATGCAGTGTTGTTTGCCCATCTAAAATAACTCCATCGGGGTTATCCTTTAACACCATTTTTGTTAATGTCAATACTTCCAGGATTTAGAATCCTGTTTGGAATTTTTAGGTGCATAATATACTAAAATGGGAATTTCATGATGTAAGATGAAAATTCAGTGTTTAAATGTCAATTGATATGGACTCAAGGAAAAACTACAGCTTGCATCCTTAAAAGTCTCTAATGTCTAGCATACTTGAATGTCTTCATTTATGAAATGTGCGGAGTTTGTTGGGACCTAGATTGTTACGGTGGAGGTTTCAGAAGATATATATATATATATACTTGTTACAGTGCCTAACAAAATGAAGCCGATCTTGGTTGAGACCAAATTTACTATCATTTAAGCAGAAATCAAAAATTGACTCATGACAGTGACAGTATAAAGAAGAATATTGTATGGAAGTTGGTCAAATCAAATTCTCTTAAAACTAACAAGGTATGTTTTGTAGTAGTTTTTGTTTTCGAAGATTTAATTCCCTTCTCCTTCAATAGGACAAGAGGATTGAGGATAGATTGGTGAAGCTTTTGTGTATTGATGCCATGAAAAGGCAAGGGTTTCTCAAGAACAGAGATGCCACATATATATATTGATGATGTCTAGTTACAGTAATTAAGGAATAATCAGGTTGTATTGGTACAGTAAGCAAGGTTTTACAGTTGCATTTGAGCATAGCCTTGTCACAGTGTTCTTGTAGCAGTACACTATAACTCTGTAGTTGGAACAATCACTTCACCTTTGATACAGTGTTTTAGCATTCAAGTGCAGTAATATAAAATGCTCATATATTGTATTGATCATTATGAAATACACAATTTCAGTGATATCATCATAGCATCAATTTAAGGTCTTCAACAGTAACGTCGCTTCATCATCTTATTTTTATATGGATTGTAATTGGTGCTTGCTGGTTGCACACTGATCATTTGTTGCACATTTATAAAGGATATTGTTGTGTACTATGAGTGGGTATTACTTTTTTGCATTGAGTAGTAGTTGTGATCAGTTTTTAAGGTGTAATGCTAACATTGAAAAAAAAATGGCCAGAATCAATGAAGTATTAGAGCTCCTCAAAACTTTGATATTGTCTACTACTCATGATACAGTGAAAATTAGCAAAGTTTCTCTCACATACATTCAGGTCTGTCTATAAAATGCACAAGAGAAAATTGATTTTTTGCAGCTCAAATCACAGCTACAAAAAGTAGAATTAAAACAGATGAGTCATTCTAAACTTGTTTCTGTTCAGAAGATTGAAATATACTCGCATAAAGTAGCAGTTGTACATGCAGATGCAGAAACTCAGTCTGCACTTCCCAAGCCCACCATCAGACCTTGGGAACAACTTGTCCATAACAAGCATAGAACTGGTCTTGGATATGACAAAGACTTGTCTTTCATATTCCAGACTACTCAAAGCTCATTCGGTTTTAGAGTGTTGGATTCATTCATGACAGTTCACCTGCTCCTCATGACAGTTCACCTTCAGCTATTCCAGATTTTGCCCCTCTTCCACAGCAACAACAACAGATTGTGAAACGCCAACACTGTGACTGAGTTGGCCATTTGAAAAATCATTGTTTTGATCTTCATCCATGTAAGCATTGTCATAAAACCACCCATTCTTCACACAGATGGTTCAGAAACAAACGTCCTGCAAGAACAAAGATTCATCTTGGATGGATCGCTTCCTGGCAATGGGCATCAACATCCAAGAAGATATTCCAATCACATGTTAGAACTTTTTCCAGAGTATTGAACAGTCTTGCAGTTGAGTTTTCTCCATCATCTCACCTTGTATCTGACAGGGGGGAAATGATGGTCATCTACAAGCTTCAAAGTCACATCAAGCAAGCTTGAGCCACAACCTGTTATACCAGATTCAGAGTTGTAGCTAGAAACAAAGATGCCCATGAGCATGCCTTCAATTGGTAATCTGGGACACTTACTCTAGCATAAGACTTTAGCTTCTTGCCAGCTTTGGAAGAATTCCAGGAACAAAATTGGGGACACTTCCTCTAGCAGAAGACTTTAGCTTCTTGCAAGTTTTGAAAGAGTTCCAGGAATTGCATTAAGCATTCCAGAGTTGTTGGTTATCATTAAACCATAATAGGTTGAGACTTCCCTTTTTAGGTTGAAGCTCTCCCTTTTATGTAGGGTGAGACCTCCCTTTCATGGTTGAAGGTTTCCCTCTTCAAAACAATAGGAGCACTTCCTCTAGCAGAAGACTTCAGCTTCTTGCCAGTTTGGGAAGAGTTCTGGGAACTGCACTAAGCATTCCAATGTTCGTGGTCATCCTTAAACCACCGCCCTTTATGCCAACATTTCAGAGAGCACATTTAGCATAGTGATGCCATGCAATTTTGCACATTTTGTATTACAACTCTCTTCTTGGACTCATACATAACCCTTCGGATTAAGGGGGGGAATGTTGGACACCTAATCCTCAATGGGTTAGTGCGAAAGCGGAATAGACAAAAGGAAGTCCAAGAGACCTTGGGATGTGAAACCCAACGGTCAAACCATGTACTATAAATGTATATCTCTTGTTAATAAAAATTTATTCTCATGTTTTATCTTTCAAATTATGTTGCTACCCATGTGTGTTTAACAATAATTTTGCTGTGTTTTATTTCTTCAATTTCAGCGGTTGTGAAATCTCTAAATTTGTGTTTTCAGAAAAATATTATCATTTCCAGATTTTAGAATTTTTATCATGCTTGGATTTAAAACAAAATGCATGGAATGATAAAGAAAACTGATAACCGGAGTGGGGGTTGAAATTTCTTCAACCATGTCTCTCAAATTATCGTGAATCAAATTCTGAAATTTAACCATATTTACATGCAGATTGTTTATCCGTTTCTTCCAAATTTCATAGTTTGGAATATCCCAAAACAAAATTTATAATGAAAATCCCAAGTTGACCCATTTGGAGAAGATTTCAGGAGGATTGATGAAGCTTAACTTCCTTATACTGTATCTCCAAGACTATAGTGAACAAAGGTCTGAAATTTGTACCATAGGTACATAACATTCATATATCCATATAATCCAAGTCTTATATCTATATAATCCAAGTTTCACAATCGGAAATATCCCATAAAAAAAGTTATATAAAATATGCCAAGATGACTCATTCACTCCATAAATCACCTTTTTGCTTCTACCTTTAGTCTCTAATAATCACCCCAAAAATTATTCCTCGACTACTCTTGCAACCTCATATATCTTTTCGAAATGGATTGGTGTTAAAATGAATTGATAATGCCTTTATTTATAGTGTTTGTATGTTCACTTATGTGGCTGACTTGTAAAACTTTTTGGGTCGACCTGCTTGTACTTTGGTTAAGTTATCCTAACTAAATATTTCATATCTCCTTTTGGCTATGGAATTAGAGGGAATGCCATATCCCTTTGGAAAAGTCTCAAAAATAAGGTTTTGAACCACATATCCAGTTCTCCCAATTGATCTAGGTGATTAGAGTAAAAATTTATTCAAACATGGGATATTTGAATAAGCCATCCAAAGACCAAAAACATTATTGCCAACAAACTATATTTTTGAATCTTTATCTTATATGTAAGTAGTATTCCCCTATCTTTGACATCAATGACATCAATATTTCAAAAAATATTTCCCTTTGTCATTGATGGTGACCCTTAGTCAACTCTATAATAATACTGTAGAACTAACCATATCTACAATTCTCCTTATTCCTGCAACTTCTCCCCATTTGACATCAATGGAAAAGGGATAGCCCCCCTGAACTTGTTGTTCTCCTTATCTATATATTTTCTTATCTATGTAACTTTTATTAGTATCTGTAACTCTTCCTCTATTTGCAGCTTCTCTTAGTGACTGCAACTACTACTCATGTTTGTTATGCATATTCTCCCCTTTTGTCATCAATTGCAAAGGGTTATTCTTACTTATGGCTACAATTTATCCATTTTAAATCTAAAACAATTACTTCCTCTAATTTATTACTTCTTATTTGTCTATAACTAGGCTCCCTTTGCTAAGATTTTATTGATCAATCCCCACATGCAACATTTCCACTTATGTAGATCTGCCCTTGAGGCTACTCCCCTTGTGGTTGAACTTCCTTTCACATCATCTTTTTAGGACTTCCCCCCTGCAATTATGCTTCCTTTTTTCCATAAATTAACTCTATTGACATCAAAGTGCCACTTTCCCTAAAATAATGCTTCTCCTTATTTGCAAATCTCCCACTTTTACTTTTATTTAACCATTTTCTTCACTTTCAACTTGTAATTCATATCCTGTAATATTCCCATTTCATCATCCTTCTCCTAGAACTTGTGATCAAAATTTCCCATTTTCTTACAACACCCTAAGGTGGTGTAGTATCTTATTTTGTTTTTTTATGAGTTGTTAGACATATTACTCCCATAGAGGATTTTTTCTTTCTTTTACTCTTATTAGAGACATATACATTGTTAGGGGACTTGATTTAATTTAATACCATTCCTCCTAAATATAATTGTATTATTTCACATATTTTGGAATTGAATGTGAGCTCATACCATTGATTAACCATTTTACCCACACTTAGTGGATTATGCTTTAGACCTTCAACCAATAGAACATTTTGAGTCTTTATCTTCCATCATTAAGACTAATTGTGCCTTTTCTAATTGTCCTTCTTGAATCATTATTTGCAAGGGTGACACTACATCATTTGACTTCCTTTAGAGAGGATATTTATTCTCTCTCTCTTCATATAACTTAAATATCCATTATTTATATACCATTGGATATATTTATTTCTTAAAACATAGAGCCAGGTCAAATTCTACCTACTCTTCATGCTTCCTTCTCCATACATTTTTTCTTTGATATCTGTCTTTAAAAATATCTTATTCTCTACATTCATGTGGCATCCTGAATGTATTTCTTCTAAAATCCAGAGATTTGTGCCAAAATTATTTCAGTTGAAACATTCAACATGATCTAGTAATGGGGAAAAGAATTTGTAATTTTTTACATAATTCCCATTAAAATGTTTGGGATTGCTGCTCAAACAATCATTCCTTGGGATCTTACATGATCCCCTACTTCTATTCCTCATACAATCATTTCTTACGTATCATCTACAATCTATTTCCTTATGGACAATATTATTACATGTATAATAGTAGCCTGAAAAGAGAATTTGATACCTAGATATAAAATGTATTTTTGTGGGAACTATTCTTCTAAATCTATTATTGGGTCTTGGCTCCTCTTCACTTCCTTCCTTGATGTTGCTTAATTTCTTCTAGAAATTAAATATTTGCTAATCCTATCCCTTTTTCCTAATGTTGCTTTCATTGATAGATCTCTTGAGAAAATAAATATATATTTCATGTTTGTTTTTGCATTTCTCTTATGATGTCATTGAACTTGAGTCACCTTTAGCATTTTCATGATAAAAATATTTGTTTTAATAAGAGGACATTTATAGAAACTTAGAATATCATTTGAGACTTCAAATCTCTTTACAAAATTTAAAATTTGATTCATTTAATCATTGCAATTTTCTAAATCCTCTCTTAATGAAACAATCCCATCTTCTAGTTTCTCACTTTGTCCTTCCTTTTCCTTGAGCAGACTTAGCAATATTTCTTATCTTTTCTTTGCCTCTTCTAGTTGTAAATTTATGAGAGAGACTATTGATTCATTAAGATCATGATTATTTTCTTTCTCATATTTCTACATTATATTCGTCTGCTTCTAATTTTTGTTAATGATTACCTTTATTAGTTCCCCTTCAAGATATGCATTAGCATCAAGTTCTTCTTCTTATGAATATGACTCCTCTTGATAAAAGTATTTGGCATCCATATTAATGAACAGGAATTCGTTCTTCTCATTATCATATGCATATCCATTACTTTCTTTTGATGAGCGACAACATTCCTTTTCATACTCATAATATTTCCTCTTGCCTTCATTTTCTTCTTTGTCGTTACTATTTTCCAAAATTACATGTGGACATCTAGAAGCAAGATGAATTATTATTCTACACTTACAATAGAATTGTAGCTTACCCTTGTCTTTTCCAGATCTTATTTTCATGGATTGAACTTCTTCTAAATCTACTTCACCTTGAAATTCTTCCTCTAAGTTTGAATCTTCATTTTTATGGTAAGAAACTTGAGCATTTGCGGGTTTGAATTTTCTAGTTCCTCTTGAGATAAATTACACATCTTCTACCTTAGACACTATGTTAGAGTAATCACAAGGTTTAAACTCTCCTTTCTTCTTGGAATCCTTCTAAGTTTCTTCCTTTTGAGTTGAATTTTATGTCTTCATTTCATATGTAGTGTGAACTTTGTCTCTTGAATAGATGCTTTGACTCTTATCTAACATTTCCTTTATTATCTCATAATGAATCACCTTATCAGAAGCTGGTTGCAATAGGTCACTCAAGATCACACTCATGACTTCTACATTATTCTTATCATCCTTCATTCAATATACTATAAATTTCTAAGCATCAACACTAAATGACATAACATATTCCCTTAAAATTATCTTTAAAAAAGCATAATTTGATCCATATAATAATGGATATCTTTTTGTTTGACTAGCCATGGTCCCTTTAAGATATTCTTTCAAGTGGTTAGACTAATTTTAAAGGAACCTACTTTGGAACCAATTGTTGGTTTCTCAATGATACTAAGAATGGGGGGGTTGAACCAATATAATGACATTTTTTACTTATTGAAAGCCAGACAAACATCAGAAACCATAAGTATCATAAAATGAACAAGTTAAACAAGATATATGTGGAAACCCTTATGTGATAAAACCACAAAAATTCTTTACATGAAATATATTGTAGAAATAAACCTACTATTACATCAATTTGTAGGCACCAACCTATAGGAAACACCAATCTGTTCTATTTCTTTGTAGGAACCAACCTACAAGAGACACCAACCTCCTCTATTTATTTTATAGGCACCAACCTATAGGAGACAATAATCCCCTTTGCTGCTTTGTAGGCACCAATCTATACGAGTCAAAAATCACCTCTTCTTCTTTGTAGGCACCAACCTACAAGAGGCACAAATCCATGCTACTGCAAATATTCATAAGTAATAACATATTTCAATAAGTCTCACTGTTTCTTCACAAGGTCTATTATTTTCTTTTCTTTCACCAAGTTTTCTTACTGCTTCTATCTTGACCAACTATGTTAGTTTCTTTTTCCTTTATCGAGTCTACTTATTTATTTTGTCTTCACCATCTCTATTATTTTCTTTTTCCTTCGCCAGGTCTAATTATTGCTTCTACCTTCACTAGCTTTGTTAGTTTCTTTTTCCTTCACTAGGTCTACTTGCTACTTATTCCTTCATAAAGTCTACTTCTCCCAAAATTTATTTTGGCTTCTTCTAAAGAATGAACTTGCACAACATGCCACATATCCAATTTTTCAAAAATAGTTATGAAATTTATACCACAGGTACCTAGATATCATTTCTCTATCTCATCCAAATTTCATAGTCCAAAAATAACAGTATGAAAGTTACAAAAAAAATGCTAAGATGGCCTATTTGAAGTATGCTTTAACAAAATTCATAAATCCTAGCTTCCTCACCATATCTCCAAAATGGTAGAGATTTAAGATATCAAGTTTCTACTACAAATACCTTGATATCTCCCTTTTGGCTCCCTTAAATTTTATATTTTTAAACATCAAAGAAAAACAATTATAGCAAAAATACCAAGCTGACCTATTTGAAGCAAATTTCACGAGAATTTAGGAAGCCTAAACTCCTTAAACCATATCTCTGAAATTATATTGAATCAAGGTTTAAAGTTTGAACCACATGCATATGAAAACATTATAAGTAATTGGAGAAACCAATTCCCTTTAATGCTTTATAAGAACCAACCTATGAGAGAAAACATTCCCCTCTTCTTCTTTCTAGGAACCAATCTACGATATATATCAATCTCTATTACTGCACATATTTGTAGCACATACCTACTTCACTCAGTTTGTTTGTTTCTTGAAAATTTCTTTTAGTTTTTTCTTATTTCACCAAGTTTTATTGTTGCTTCTATCTTCACTAGCTCTATTAGTTTCTTCTACCTTCACGAGGTCTACCTGCTACTCCTTCATTTAGCCAGTCTACTTCTCCCAAACATTGTTTCTTTTGCCATCATCCAAACAATTTTAAACATCTCAACAAGAATGTTATAGAAAAAATGCCAAGTTTACCTATTTGAAGCATGTTTCTAGAGCATTCAGGAAGCCTAACTTCCTCACACCATATCCACAAAATTATAGTGAGTCGAGGTCTGAAATTTCTACAACAATTACCCTGATATCTCTCCTATGTTTCATAATGTTAGCGCTCAAATCTGCCTTAGGCTGAAATAAGGCAAGACTCAAGGCCACATCAAACCACGCTCAGCCTCGTAGCTAGCCCTACGAGGACAGGAGAGGGCTCTCTTCGGGTCAAACTCGGAAAAAGATATTTGAAAAGGCTCGAGATGACCGAATCGATGACTGATTTTAGGCTAGGTATTAAGTACAAAGAGTTTAGGATTCATTTTTTATGATTTTGTTGAAATCAAGGGAGAGGCAATTTTGGGTGCGGGGATGAGGCACAGTTTTTGCAGAGGTCCACTTGGGGCAAGATAGGCAATTGTTTTGATGCCTTAAAGTAGGTGAGGTGGATAGATCAGACCGGTGAGAGGCTAAGGAGAGCAAGGGGTCTCAAGGATTCTCCTTAAAGTGAAGAAAACATAGAATATTAAACAAGTTTAAAGGCAAAGCATAGAAATTTCATGGATTCTACCTTAACACTTCATTTGCTTAATAAGAGAAGATTCAATAGAGATAATGATTCACATACATAACTTACAAGAACCGAAATAAACACACCATCAAGACATAAAGCCACATGGATCCCAAGTAGTGCTGCAAAACCCTGGTCTTCCTTTACCAAAAATGCTGGTAAAATATGTACAATATAGTCCCAAAACTATCCCAAGAGTCCAACCCCTGCTACTGAATGAAAAATTACATATATAGACCAAGCCAAACCATTACCTAACCTCTAGGGGTCGAGCTCCTCCTTCTAGGAGCTGTTTCAACCAATTCTAAACTGAGCACTACAAACTAGACAATCAAAACAACTTGCCTCTATGAACTTGGAAACCAATTCATTCATTAATTTTTTGCCATTTTATGAATGAATCTTCTAGAATAGGTAAAAAGTGTCATGTTAGTCATGAAATTACATCAATTACATCAAAGAGGATGAAAAATCCCACCAAAAGGTCAAAACTGGTCAATGCTGGGTTTTCCTGCGCTGAAGGAGCAAAACTGGCCAATTTCCCCAATGCGTAGCGCGCCTTTCAGCCCACTTTTGGGGCACTTCCCGGCATCCAAATGAGGCACAAGTGGGCTTGTTGGAAAGGTCTGGATGTCTAATTTCCATCTCAAGTGGAATTTTGTCAATTTGGTGGCCATTTGACCCTCCAAAATGGCAATCTCCCAAGACTATTTTTTGTGTGTCCAAAAAGTGGCAAAATGTCATTTTTTGCTTTTTTTTTGACCTTTTGGGGGCTCAAATCTCCATGAAACTTCTTGGACATAGCTGAGAAAGTGTATTTTGTCATGAAAAATCCAAAAATGCAAACCTTTCCTGAAATTGACCTCCCCAACTTAAGGGTAGCACGCGGCGCGCTACGCGTTGAGCCTGAGCCCTACGCATAGCGCGCCTGAGCCCTACACGTAGCGCGACTTTCATATGCTTTTTGGAGGCCTTCACTATGTCCAAATAGGGCGTAGGATAGCTCATTGGAAAGGTCTCTGAGTCTAATTTCCAACTCAAGTCGAATTTTTTAATTTGGAGTTCATTTTCCTTGTCAAAAAGCAAATCTCCCAAGACTGGTCAAAATGTGCCAAATGAGGCTGCCTCAAGGCAAAGTGCTGTTGCAGTCAACTTTGGAATGCCTTCCTCAACTCGAAATTGAGCTCATGATAGCTCATTGGAAATATATTTGTATCTCGTTATCATTTGACTCATCAAGAAAGTCATTTGGACAACCAAGCTAGGCGAAAATTTGATTTTCTCAAGGTCACTTCAGAGGTGCATTCGATTCTCCTGAGGCAACGATATTTTTGACATTTCACTAAAACCATGACACTTGTGTAAAAAGTGAAGGATATTGTTCTTCCTTGGCATGTTGGGGACAAACACCTCTCTCAATTTTCCAAAATTCATCTTGTATTGCTCAGAAACATCATTTGAGTAAAACCTACCCCGATGTGTGGAACAATGGATTTTGTCGAAATGAAGCGAAATGAAGGGGATAAGAGGCTTCTAAATTCTTGGGGAAATTTTTGGAAGTAGGGAGGGATGTTAGGAAGCAGGGGAAAGTGGAATCATGGAGATCAAGTGAGGGGAAGGGGTCCAAATAGGCAAAACACAAGCCTAGCCTAGAAAATTGCCAAGTTGTGGCAAGAAAACTAGGGTTTGGTTGTGCAAAAATGAGGAATTTGGGGGATCTCAGTTGATGGGAAGTGTTTGATAAGGTACATTAAAGATGGGGGAAGGTGTATGACATCTGGATATAAGTTTTCTAATGATTTTGACCATCCAAGAGAAAATTACCTCCAAAAACCCTAAGAGAGGGAAATGACTTTGCCTGGGCACAACTGAAGCAATGAACAAGGTGTAAAATGACTCATTAGACACTGGACATGATAATGAAAACCCTATGAATGATTGATAGACTCAGCGAATGATGACATGGACCGACATTTGGACAACTTTAGAAGGAGTGAAAGCACACCCTAGACCTAATGCCTAGTGACCAAATTTTGCTTGAAGACTCTTTGAAATGACAAAATTTGACCTGGATACTCTGAGACCACTTTGTAAGAGCATATTTGATCACTGGAGGAAGGCTGGAAAGACTGAAATTAACACATAAAATTTTAGATTCTGAAATGTTAAAGAAATAAATTTATAGCAAAAATACCAAGCTAATTTGTTTGAAGAAAATTTTAGGAGGATCCAAGAAAACTAAACTCCTTAGACCATATCTCCAAAATTATAGTGAATCAAGGATTGAAACTTGAACTACTTGTATACAAAGATATTCTATATATTTCCTCCAAGTTTCATGTTACGAACATCCTAGAAGAAATGTTATAATGAAAATTCCAAGTTGACCTATTTTATGAGCATTAAGGAAGCCTAACTTCCTTAGACCATATCTCCAAATTTGTAGGGAATCAAAGTCTACAGTTTGAATCATAGGTACATGAAGATCATCTATTTATTTCCTCGAAGGTTCACAATTTGGAGCATCCCAAAACAAAGTTATAATCAAATTCACAAGTTGACATGTTTGAAGAAGATTTGAGGAGCATTCATGAAACTTAAATTCCTTAGACCATATCTCTTAAATTTAATGAAACAAGGTCTCAAATTTGAACCATAGGCACATAATGGTCTTATATCTATATTGTCTAAGTTTCATGATCCAAAATATCCTAGAACAAAATTATATTGAATATGCCAAGATGACTTGTTCACCCCATAAATCATATTTTTTCTTCTACATTTAGACTACAAGAGGCACCCCAAATTTATTCCTCGACTCCTCTTGCAACCTCATATCTCTTCTTGAAATGGGCTGATATTAAAATGAACCCATGTTATTTACTGGTAGTGTTTGTTCATTTACTTATCAACTGACTTATAAAGTTGATTGGGTCGGCATGTTGGTACTTTGGTTGGGTTATCCTAACTAAATATTTCATATATCATTTATCTTATGCAAATAGGAGTGTCATATGCCACTAGAAAGTACTTGGAATAAGATTTTGAGCCATACAATAATTGCTCCCATTTGAGCTAGGTAATTGGGGAAAAAATGCTTTCAAATATATGGTATACAAATGGTGCACCAAAATTATAAGAACAATCTTCACTTTCCATTGATTGTTCTATACTTAAGTAATATCCCCTAGTATTTGATATCAATGACAACAAAAGTTAGAACAATTGTTGGAATTTGAAATTATATTAAGAGGGGGTGATGCAGGAGCATCAACCCATCCCCTGAGAAAACCAGCAAGAACGAGTTATGGAAGGTCCATTTGTCAAAAAGAAGGGTAATATCTATTTTGTAAAGGATTAAAAGGATGAAAAATAAAATCCATGATGGATATTAGGAATTCATTAAGAGAGTTATGGAGAAGATCATGTTGAGCACTTTGTGGAGAGGATCATGTTGAGAGTTTTATGGAAAATATTGTGAATATTGAAATGATCCATCATATTGTAATTTTCTAATATAAATTGTAAACATGTGTGTGCATGAAGGGTGGTCATTAGAACAAATATTTGGCAAGCCAAAGAGCCAATAGATTCTATGTAAAAGTATAGTGGATTTAATTAATGAAATTTGTTTTCTACTTTATCTAATTCGATGTGTGTGAAATATGGGTTGACTTTTTGATAAATTGATGCATTAATTTATTGAATTTGATCGCTAAAATAACACTACATGCAACAATTGTGTGAGTCAAGCGTAATGAATTGATGATGCATGCAGGCATGGGACAGAGAGTACAACATAAGCATAGTGGGCCCATATCCCACAAGCATAGGAGTGAGACCAGTAAAAGGATTGAAAACGATAGACCCCCATATATCATTTTCATCAAGTCGTATTAGATTACAAAAGATTCATGCACGTAGTCTAGAATATAAACAGTGGAATAAAGTACAATTGATTAGAGATCTAATAAATATTTGTTTTCTCTAGAGGAAGGTGAGAAGATTTACAATAGCCTAGAGAAAGTAGTGCTCTAAGGGTTCTAGAGAAGAGAACCAGGAAGATTCCAAATGCCCAAACTTAGGAGAAAGTTTGGTGAAGTATCGTGTAGCAAGGTGGAGACTTCTTACTCAAGAGGTGTGTTGCAGCTCACGAGGGGAAGTTTTTACGAGAAAACTAGATGCATATGACCTAGAGTTCTCTTCTCTTTCCAATCCAAATTTCACAATCTAAAATATCTCAAAAAGGAATTTATAAAAAAAGTGTTAAGCTAACTTATTTGAAACATGTTTCAAGAGCACTCATTAACACTAACTTCCTCATATTATATCTCCAAATTTTTTGTAAAACAAGATCTGAAATTTCTATCGCAGGTACCAAGATATTTTCTCTATCTCATCAAGGAGTGTCATACATTGTTGGAAATGTATCAAAATTAGCTTTACAACTATATATAATATGCTCACATCTAAGCTAGTTAATTGGAGTAAAAATTCCTTAAAATATAGGATATCCAAATGAGACATCAAAATCCAAAAACAATATTTCCAAAAATATTCATTTTCCAATATGTATCTTGCACACAAGTGATAATGCCTTGTGTTTGACATCAACAGCAACAATATTTCTAGCAATTAGAGTGTACAATATTAATATCTTAATATTAGAATGCATTCTTAATAAATATGTACCATTTAATTTAAAGTGACAAATATATTTATAAATTTAAAATAATAAATTTATTTTCCATTTTTATTACAAAGTTTTCTCATAAGCAAAAAATATTTATATTCATATACGTAATGAATCTACATAATTGAGTTTGATATGATTATTTAATTCAATAATACCCAACTAAAAGTTTTCATGATCAATTTTTTGTAAAGAAAAGAAATCCAATGTATAAGTCATTATCTTTTACAAATAATTTATTGCCATATATTTTAATACGAACAATAATATTCATATATTAAAAAAAAGTTAATGAATATTGCTAACAAATAGAAAACCATGTGATCAATATCTTCCTATTGAACATGACAATGGTAGAGACATAATATGAATGATAAACATTGAATTGAATCTATTATTCACAATGATACATATATATAGTACATTGGTGTGACCCTTGGATTTATATTCCAAGTGGTCTCTTGGACTCTAACGGTTCTTCACATTCCACACCAATCCATAAAGGATTAGGTGTCCAACATTCCCCTGCTTAATCCAAAGGGGTATGTATGAGTCCAAGAAGAGAACTGTAATACAAAATGTGCAAAAAATGCATGGAAACACTAAGCTGAATACGCTCTTTGAAATGTTGGTATAAGGGGGGGTGGTTTAATGATGACCACTAACACTGGAATGCTTAGTGCAATTCCTGAAACTCTTCCAAATATGGCATGAAGTTGACGTCTTCTGCTAGAGGAAGTGCTCCAAATGTTTTGAAGAGGGAAACCTTCATCTCACCCCACATAAAAAGGGAGAATCTCAACCTGAAAAGGGAGGTCTCAACTTGTGATAGTTTAAGGATAACCACCAACTTTGGAATGCATAATGCAATTCCTAGAACTCTTCCAAAATTGGCAAGAAGCTGAACTTTTTTGCTAGAGGAAGTGTCCCCAATTCTTTGAAAAGATGTCTCAACCCCGCATAGATGGTTTACGGCTTATCACCAATTGAAGTCTCTAGCTACAACTCTGAATTTAGTATGGCAGGTTGTGGCTCTAGCTCACTTGATTTGACTTTGAAGTTTGTAGATGAGCATCACTTCCCCACCTGTCAAATACAAGGTGAAATGATGGATAAAACTCAACTGCAAGATTGTTCAATACTCTAGAACAATTTCTCACATATGACTGAAATATCTTCTTGGCTATTGACGCCCATTTCCAAGAAGTGATGGACCCAATATGAATCTTCGTTCTTGCAAGAGGCTTATTTTTGAAGCATTTGTTTGAAGAATGAGTGGTTTTATGAGAATGCCCACATGGATGAAGATCAAAACAATGATCTTTCATATGGCCAACTCAGTCATAATGTTGGCATTTAACAACTTTTGACTGCAAATGTGGAGGAGAAGAATCTGGAACAAGTGAAGGTGAACTACCATGAAGAAACCAAACAATTTGAAATTGAATGTGCTTGGAATAGTCTTGAATATGAAATAAAAATTCCTTGTCATATCCAAGACCAGTTTTGTGTTTGTTATGGACAAGCTCTTCCCAAGGTCTGATGATGGGCTTGGTAAGCTTGGGAAGTGCAGACTGAACTTTTGCAACTGCATGTAACTTTGCTGCTTCATTGGGCATTGGATATGAATCAAGTACAACATTATTAATTTGTTGCTTATGGGATCTTTTTCAATGTTCTTAACAGAGACAATTTGAGAATGATGACTCCACAGCGTTAATTCTACTTGCTGAAGCTGAGATTCAATATCCAAAAACTCTACTTTTTCCTGTGTATTCTGAAGACATGTTTTAATATCATAGAGAATGTTCTTGCTGATTTTCACTATATCATGGTCAGTGGAATGTATCATGGTCAGTGGAATGTATTAGAGTATTCATTAATTCTAAGACATCGTCAATTCTAACCATTTTTCGAACAATTCAAAATTCAACTACAACAAAGTTGTTCAAGAACCTTTGCTTTTCATAAGCCGAATAGAAATGAAAAATAATAATATTGGCTTGGCTAAAAGCCTTTATACCAACAAAATATGTAGCGATGAGGCTATTTCTCTAGCCCTAGATTCATAGGTTTTCGTCTCCACACTAACACCAATGCCCCAACACTTAAAGTTAGCAGCCCACATAGCGGGATGGGCGGTAATAGTACCTCGAATGCTATGCTTAGATTTCAGCACACTGATTTTAATTTATTTTATTTTCTGTGAAAACTTCAAAGCTTGCAAGTTCATATGCTCTATGTGGCCAACTAGTCAAAGCACATTTATGCATAATAGCCACTATTGCTCACTAAACGTTTTGTTTCGACTAATGAGAAAGTCTTTTTTCTCTAATGATTTAATGGATAATAAAGATCTTATGCATTGCCCTGGATTGAATTTTATTTCTAGTATTGTTAAATATCATACCTACATAGAAAGAAATGTGTTTTCTTGCAAAAATGCAGTGGCATTTATGTGTGCAGCTAAAGGTTCCACAACCAACAATATATGAGCAAACAATTCTGCTAGAGACTTAAAATTAATTATTGGGCACGAATAGCATAAAAGGAATAAGACACCATATGAATCCACATCATTTCAATGTACATCCTCCATTCAACTTTGAGCTTTGTTGTGATTGCAACGTCTTTCAGGCCTCTACTATGTATCCATTTCCATCATTTTTCATTCGTGGCAGTGTGATGGTAGATCTTGGCATTGGTATTGGTTAATTAGCAGCTCCCTTGTATATTGTAAAAACTTCAACATCAATTCGTAGATATGAACGTTTTTCGTAAGGAAACTTCTCAAATTTGGAGTATTGTGAGAGTGGTGGAGGTGTTTCTGATTCTTTTTGCGAAATTTTGTTGACTGCACAACTCACTAACAAAGTCATAAATGACCATGGATGGAGCGGGTACATAAAATAGCCGAGAGTGTTTCAGAATAGAAGAATTGACATATAGAGAAAAGATTTCAAATCGACTGAGAGAAACATGTGAAACATACGCTCAAAAATAGTGTCGAGGAGATAGCATTCTAACCAACAGAACAACGTTCAATTTTTAAATAATGCACATGATTTTAATCTTCAACACATTTGTATAACACGACCACACTGCTCCAAAGCTCATTCGTTGTTCTGCAAATCTCATACACGATGTTCACATCCAGCTACTTTACAATAATGGGGTATCAAATAAAGGAGACCCGCAATGGTGCTTTTCCTAGCTCTATTGTTGTCACTCTTCTCTATTTTGATCAGTTATATCGAATCTTAATTCCCTTAATAGATATCTGAAGAGGATAGATGCGGGGTCACTTCCACTTTGAAGTCGAGGAAACTGTTGAAATATTAATTTCAACCTGCCGTGCAACAGCATTTAAACGACGACCATAAAACCATTCCCGAAAACCACATCGCACCGCTTTTTGCCAAAGGTTGTTTTTCCCTGGAGGCCTCCGACACAATCCGCTGCTGCCACGCATCCTCAGTACGAACCGAGAACCACCAAACTCCCACGCATTAAAAATCATTTGGTTTGTGCAAGTTAGGTGTGCAAAATGCGTCCGATCAAGTCAACGGACCAGATCTTCCTCAACCTGCCAGAATTTGTTTTTGATTTTACCGCCGGCTTTATTTAATGCACTTTAATGAACTGTCATAGTCTTAGGTAAAGTATTTAAAGTTTTTACAACATTTAATATTTTTATTGTTAACCCATATGATTTTTGTTGTTAACCCATATGGTATGTACATGATATAGTGTTGTTTAAGCGTTGACGTTTCAATATTGTAACAGGGGGATGAATGTGAGTTTTTCGCAACAGCGAGCAATGAAAAACAAGGGTTTGCACAATAGTGCAAGGTAAAAGATTTATAATGAAAAAAGGGTAACGCATATGTATATGCAATTTTTTTTGTTATGTGTTGATTATTGTTTGATGCAAGGCATATAACGCACAACAGTGGGAAACATAAAAAAACAGTTTGAAATGTAATGGTTATTGGTTGTTCAAACGAAGGGAAGCAAGAGAAAATGAAGAATGACTGTGTGAGTTTTTATTTTTGAGATTGAAATGTAATGTAAGTAATTTTTACAACATATGTAAGAATTTTTTTTACAGTTGTAAATGTAAAAGCCATTTTTTCAGCAGAAATGTAAATGAGATTTTTACACACAGCAGTGTAAAATCTCAGGAGGAGGCAGAGTAATTTTGTTTTTGGTAAAAGTTCTTGGTGAATCCCTCTGAGAAAGAGGAAGAAAATTGTGTCAGGCAGTTTATAAATTAATACAAGTTTATTTTGGCTGAGAAACTCTGCTTTGCTTAGAAATTTTTATTTAGCTTCCCTGTGCAAAAGATCCTGAGGAGAAAAATAGAGCATTGCTCTGTATTCAATTAATTTGTGTTTGAAATCACCAGAAATTTCCAACATGGTATCATAGTGGATTCAGGGTCTTTGAAGGTGTTCAAGAAGCTGAAGGAAGGTTCCTTTTGTTGCAGCAGTAAATCTTCTCCAGCAAAGTGAAGTCTCAGGGAAAAGGATTTAGGTATTCCTCAAAGTTTTTTTGTGTTACTGCTGAAGAAACAATAAGTTTTTAAAATATATAGTCAAGGATTTAGAAGCATAGCTAAGAATGTAAGGAATGGCCAGCACAAGCACTAGTATAGGTATTTTTAATCCTCACCTCCCACAATTTAATGGGAAAAACTATGACTATTGGGCAATAACCATGAGAGCCTTGTTTGCCTCACAAGATTTATGGGAACTTGTTGATGATGGATTTGTAGAACCAGCAGATGAAAATGAGTTTAATAGATTAACTCAAGCAAAGAAAGACCTATTGAAGAGTAATAGCAAGAAGGATTCCAAAGCCCTTGTATTTTTATATCAGTCAGTGCATGAGAGTGTGTTTCCAAGAATAGCAGCAGCTAAGACATCCAAAAAAGCATGGCAAACTCTCAAGATAGCCTATCAAGGCATGGAGAAAGTGAAGACAGCAAAACTACAGTTGCTGAGGAGAGATTTTGAGAATCTGAACATGAAAGAGTCAAACAA
>APFE030828705.1:0-20634 GCA_000404065.3 Pinus taeda
GAAAGAGTTTGTTAAAGGCTTGAGATTGGACAAATCCGGGAGATGGTTCCGCTTGAAGCCTGCAAAAGGATGAATCAGGTGAAATTATTCCTTTATTTGTCTATAATAAAAGAAACACATGTCTTTGTTCAATAAAGTAGTTAGATTCATGAGGTTTTAAATTATTAATATTGAGATTAATATTTAATATTAAGTGGTTAATAATGGTCAAGTGGACAACCATGGTCAACCATGGTTTCACCTTAGATAATATGGTCAACATGGTCAACAGTGGGAAACCATGAACAACAATGGTTAACCATGGTCAAATATACTTGATGATGGTTAATCATTGTCAACTCTAGTTTTTCATGGGTAACCATAAGAAACATTAGTTAACCATGTTCAAATTTGATTAATGCAATCATACTTAATATTCATGTTCAAACATAGACAACATGGTCAACCAAGGTGCCCATCATCTATCCTAGTAAACTATAGAAAAACATGGAGAGCCATAATCTACCATGCACAACCATAATCAACCATAATAAACCCTCATGAACCATAACTTGACAATGTTTAACAATAGGTAGCCATAGTAAAAAAAGATCACCCATATTCAACTATGGCCTACTAATCCTTCCATTCACCTTGAACATCAATTAACAACAACCACTTAAATAAAAGTTGGTGATATAGCCACCTTCTAAATGCTAATAAAGTAACTTATATCAACGACTTTTTTATTAGGAGATCATTACTAATAAAATAACATGTTTATTACTCAAAGGACCATAGCTTGAGTGGCTTCGTGAACTATTCATGTCCTCATTCAGGAACCTCTTTGTGGCATTTATGAAATAGTTGCATTTGGTGTTAATAGTCAAATCTCCAAAAACATATTGTAACTAGCCCATTTGTAATATTTATAATAGTTCATTTTATAAACACTCCAACATGTTTTCATATTAAATAACTATTCAAATATATAAACTCACCTAAACACATCTCAACATCTCATCAAAATTGAAATTTTGCTATATCCACCAAAATAAAAATATAAAAAATTAAATAACTATACAGAACATTTAAATAATATAGACTTATAAAAAATTTACACAAGGAGAAATTAAAAATCATTTAGGCTAATATTAAATCCTTATTTAAAATGGATACTAGAATGCTAAAATAATACCACTTTTGTTTCAATTTTCCAACCATGTTGGAAGTCAGGCTCTACCTCTAACTTCATCCATTTTAACACACACCATTTTGTTGTTTGAGGTTCGAGAAGGGAACCACGTGGGCTGGCCGACGCACTAATCTATGCCACACCCTAAATTTTGTGAGATATGCAGCTTATAAATAAAGTTTCAAAAGGAATCAAAATTTTAATAGAGCTCCAAGCCAAAAATAAATAAATAAGGAGAAGACTAAAAATATATACGAAGATTCCTCGTGGAATGGCAAAAATGGGTGTAGCCAGTTCCAAAAAGCTTTTGGAAAGTGTTAGTATCCCCGAAGACTATGTTGATCAATTAGTACAGGAATTTGCTTACGATCCAATTCGTCTACCACTTACAAATGACCCTGCTCAGGTTCTTTACAACCGCAGAACACTGGAGAATATCTGGGACGCCAAACATGAAGCCCTTAACCCATTCACCCGCCTGCCCTTCAATATTAGCGATGCTATTCCCCAGGCTGAACTGAGGCAACAGATGTGTCAATACGTCGTGAGCAACGCAAGTCTACACGTCATTTCGGACTATACCAAAGTCCTGAGCGAGAGCGATATGAAAAATCTGTTAAATCAATTGGTTTCAGACTACAAGTCTCTAATTAATGCTGAGAAGGCGAGGAAGAGAAAGTCGCAGAAAAATCATTGCTGGAAGGCCCTCTGGCAAAGATTCAATCTGCTCCGTCTATATTGCCAGTACAGGGCAGAAAATAGGGAGTTGTTCTCTTCAATCAGGGGATATAAATGGTTGTACCAAGTAATAACTGAAGAGCTATTTTATTTATGCCGCAATTACTACTCTTCGTGTGATGATGCGAAGGAAGTGTGCAAAGAACTGGCTCGGTTCCTGGATGTAATCGGTTTGAATGACAGCGATTTGGTGAAGGCACCTGAAGACTTTAGGTGGGGGTCTGTACACATTCTGTCTGACCTTGCAACAGAGTGCGATTATGTGAAAGTTCAGAGTATGGTTTTAAGAATCTACCGTCGCATTTTTTCCGACAGCGACCTTGGTCACAAGAAGGTTTTCTGCTCCTGCACGGTCCGTGTCGCTCTGTATATGTTAGGAGGGCGCGAGAATGTTAGTGACATATCTAATGAAGACTTGTACAACGGAATGGCAATTCTCAATGCTGCGTGGCTTCAAAACAAGTCTCTTTGCATATCAGAGTTTGATTACGTTGACATTATCGTCAACGTTGTAAATCTTTGCATTTGCCGCCTTAAAGACCTTCATGATGCAGCTATAGCTGATCGTGAAAAACCCCATTACTGTGATGAACTTGATAAAAATGAGAAGAATATTTATTTGATAACCATAGCACTAAACCAAGGGCTCTGGTTAATTATTTCCATACTCACAGTTACGTCTTATGAGGACAAAGAAGAGTTCTTCTGGGAATCCAAGCAGAAGCTGCAAGATTTAGATATAGTAAGCATAATTGTCCGGCTGGTAAGACTTGCTCTCGCTGGTTTCAAATATCTGTGGGCATCTCATGTGGAATTTGGTTTAAGTATTGTAGCGGCACATTATGGAGGAGGAGGTGATATAAGAAGAGACGAGGTGGCTCTAGTGTTTGGAGACTTTCTTAGAAGCAATAGTGTCGATACGTATGGCCCACTTGTTAAGGTGTTATTGCAAAACGTTTTGAGCGATATCAAAGCAGTTTAGGTGGTCACCATGGTCCTAGGATCGAGGAATCAATTATTTTCCAGTTGTAAATTTTATTTATTTACGAAAGTTGATAATCTTTTCTCACTTCTTTATTTTACGTATCTAGTCGAGCTAGGTATGCATTTTAATTGCAAATTGGGTATATCTTTGACCTACCTTGTACACTCTTTAGTACGTGATTTGAATCACGTAGGGTTGGTTTTTTATAACTGACTTGAAAGATTGGTTTTACAATAGATCAAGAGAATAATACCAAATAAGGGTGAAATATTCATCGATATGAATGTGCACAAAGTATTGAGAAAAAAGTATGTAAAATCATTCTTACTAAACAAGAAAGGCACAATCACTTAAATCGAATTAAATAAATTGTATATTTTGTTTTCAATATGAAGTATAGGTGGATTCTTGCATGTATGATGAACCATTGTGGAGGAGTTTTCAGTTATGTTTTTACATTTATTTAATTTGATTAAAAATTCATTATAAAACTTTTTGATAACCATATATTACATGAGTCTAAAGTGGAATGTTTAGATGATTTCCCCATATTGTTTTTATGAAACATGTTGTTGGCTCTTAGGTAAATACGTAGGTTATTTATTTTAAGTATTGAACTTTATAAATACCTAAATTAGTTTAATGATAATTGTATGGTTTTGTAGTTATTATGGTAAAAAAATATTTTATAGTACAAAATATTTCTAGAGTTATTTATATTTATGAGAAATTGTGATACAAAAAGTTATTCTTTATAAAAATAAAAAAAAATCAATTCTTTACTTTTCTATAATTTCTAGCATTTTGGAAATGTTCTCTTTATGTGAGTAGGTTATGAGGTTGACATAATGTGACTTCTAGAGTTGACATTAATGCCAACACTACCATCACATGATATCAACCACTTAGTCAACATGCATCACACATGACCATGACCTTATTAACATCAATGCCAACACTACTGAAGATCTATCCTTGACTCATGAAGAAAATGAAGACTTACAATTTAGGTTATCCTAATTAGAGAAGAAAGTTAAAGAAATAGAGGGTAGTATGTTGAAATAGGTGGATTTCTCAAATTCTCAGGAAAAGCTTAAAGTAGAAATGGAAAAGAAGATGAATGGAAATAGGGAAGCAATAGAAAATAAGATAGAAGGAATATAAATGAAGATGAATGAGAATAAGGAAGAAATACAAGTAAAATGGTACCACACTAGCCCCAATACTAGAACATTAAGTCACCACTTGCTCTTCCAAAGAAAGATCTTCTCTCTTATGCTAATGCTAGAGAATCCAAGGTGGGAGGTTCGAGTCCCAAAGTTTATTTACTTGATTTATGAGGGTGTATTTAGCAAATGACGTGAATCCCCACCTCCCATGTGACTCTTTACCTTCCTCATGACTCTTGAGCTTCGAAAATGATTTTTTTAATTCTTATAAGACCTTTGAGAATTTATATGACTAGAACTCAATAGTGATTCTTCATATTCCATGTGGGACCCTTTGTCTTCATCTTATATACATTTTCTCATTTTGTGAAATTACACAATTACATCCACAGATGATGTGGTGAGAAACTATGACACATGTGACTCTTGAAATGATTCTTGTACAAGCCATCACTTGGAAATGATGACATGGAACTTCATGATGATGTGCCAATGCCAAGATTCTCTTCTTTGTTGGACATTGAATAAACCAATGCTCCATGTGTGTTTCGTGACATGGAATAACCACCTCTTGTGGATCCTTATATCTAGTGATGTCATCGTTGACTAACACATGCGAGTTTTAGTTTAGTGGTAATCATGATTCCCAACAAGTGGTATCAAAGCATAGGTCACGAGTTTGATGCACATTCGACTCATGTTGGGGGGAGGGGGGTATTGTTGGACATTGGATAAACCAATGCTCCCCATGTGTTTCGTGACATGGACTAAATGCCTCTCGTGGATCCTTATCTCTGGCGATGCGATTGTTGACTAAGCATCATCTTGTCATGTCAATATATAGTACCTACAAGCGAAATCTACTCATGACCAGACAATGTGAGTCTAGAAATATCCTAGTCAAATTCTATTCATGAAATCCATTGATTGAGCTAGAATTGGGTACTGGACCAAGAGGAAGGCTTAGGTATTATGTAGTTCATAGTTCCAGAGGATAGGAGTGACGGACTGAGATTTGAAACTGCATAATGTGTAGTTTTGGAGGCCTCATAAATAGGATAATGTGCTCAACCGAGGTAAAATATTACTTGCAACTACGTAATGTGTAAGAAGAGATTGACAGGGACACATGATTGTGAAATTATGGGAAGAAAGGGACCGAGATTGAGCACAATGATCGCGTAATGCACAATCCTTGCAGGAAGATATTTCACATGGGATCAATGAAGAAGACATGCAAATAAGATTGAACTTGAACATGATCACGCACTCAGAATAACTGATGACACAACATCAAACAGTCAGCACTCAAAATCAACATGATCCCCTTTATGCGGCAACAAAACAACATTCTCCTCCAAGTGCAACACTTAGGACACACTTTGCAATGACAATGACGACACTAGAATGACAATGCATAAAACTTTGGGAATGAGTCCAATACATGTCTATATGATAAATAGGACCCATCATTTCCAAATATTCCTCTTGAAATGAAGCCAAAAATATGTTTTCACAATATGTGACACTTCCCATGCCAAAAAATGACATTTCTTACAACAATTACAAAAGCTAAAAGAAAGTGAAAAAACACATGCTATAGCGAAGAGGACACAAAAGTTTCACTTATATAAGTGAAAACAAGTAAAAATGGCAGTCACAAAATTGAAAGTGACACTAATGAAAATCAAAGCACACAAAAGTGACAGTTGAGAAAACTCACCCGAGAGATGATATGATCGTAACCAACATTAGGGGAATTATCAATCTTGGGATTGATTATGCATTGATTTTCAATAAGGACTATGGAGTCTCTATCTCTAGGGACTATGCAATCACTATCCTCGGAGATTACGCTAGCACGTCCTCTTGGGGTTTAGTCATCAACCACAAAGAATTGCGCAATGACTATTTTCACCATCTATGTAGTTATTATCAACTAAGATTGTTTAGTTTTTGACTCTCACATAGATTGACATACTTGCTTGCAAGATAAGCGCTTGTGAATGCAACGAAAGTTAATCATGTGTAAGCAAGTGACCTTGATAATTAAGAAACATCAGTCAACCATGAAATGACTAATAGAAATTGACAAACAAAAGATCATAGGATCATAACTAAGCTCCAAAATTCAAGTTTAAGAAAAATGTTCGAGGGTGTTTGTCATGGCAACAACACTTGATGACGGACTAGTAGAACTCCAACTTCTATGTTTGGGTCTTATCCTTAAGTGCAAGGCCTCAATAGTTTAGGAACTATTGATTCAACATGTCAACTTCCTAGGATTTTGCACTTATTTGAGTTAAAGAGATAGTCCCTTTTATTCCTTGCATGGCTTCAAACATATAAACATTAGAGTAGTCGCACCTCAACTGTTTCGAAAGGGGAGAAGGATAATAAGTATATCGAGCCTTTTAAGCACAATACATGGTGTTTCTCCACTGCCAGTGAGCCCTTATAGTACCCCAGTGGAGTCACCTGAAGGAGACACAAGCATCACTTCGCTGCCAGTAGAATTGGAAAGTACCTCAGTGAAGTTTCATGCTTCACCTCTCTGTGTAGCAAGCCTTTCTATTCTTCACCCTTTATTTCATTTTCTTAAAGATATGCTTGAATAATTTATTGAACATTTATAACATGCGTGGAAGAGGGATCCTGACTTATTGAGAGCAGGAAAGCTTTCTCCTTGTTTAATGAATTTGAAAGATAACATAATTTAATATACACCTTTCAAAGTTTTTCTCATTTCCCTTGTTTACTTGGTTGAGTTTCCATGTTGAAACACCATTCAATACAAGGTTGAGTCAAAATGAAGATCCTCATAAATATATGGGCTTCGTAATTTTTCCAAAGACTTTACATCTGGAACGAATCATATCTTCCCCCCAAACATCACCAATTTTAAACAAATCTAAACCAAGACAAAGAAGAGGATTACATATTAGCCAAGCATTGTTCATCATCACAATTTCCCTGTTCAAATTTTTCCACATTGTCTTTTGAGCCAAGTGTGATAATTTTCATGCAGAGTCGTATTAAATAAAAGAAAGAAAGAAAAGACAAGGCATAAAATAGGAGAAAATAAAATGTAGAATGTAAGTAAATCTTAATTGAGAAGGAGCATGGGAAACAAACAAAGAAAACAATGCTAGGATCCATACCTCTGCCCATAACATAATGAAACTTCTAGAAACAAATACTAACATAGAGAGAAATCGTGTAACACAAAACCTACTCAAGGCATTGACCTAACCTAGTCTAACCATTAC
Source organism: Pinus taeda (assembly GCA_000404065.3). Taxonomy (NCBI): domain Eukaryota; kingdom Viridiplantae; phylum Streptophyta; class Pinopsida; order Pinales; family Pinaceae; genus Pinus; species Pinus taeda. The sequence goes on from APFE030828705.1 coordinate 7,336, forward strand.
AGTCATTCTATCAAACACATGGTGAGCATGCAATCTACAGGTCATGAGTGCATATCTATTCATAGAGATATCAAACTTATATAAGGTTTTCCAAGAAGGACTAATTCACTCTCACAATAACTGATATGATACCGATTAGGTCATGCATTCATTAACCAATCATTCAATAATTAAAAGGTTATAAGAGCCATGCTAAAATCTGTCATAAAACCATGCTTATAACCAACATATAACCAAACAGTCAACAATGACAGAACAAACATTAAAGTGACATAATAAAAAGAATATTTACTCATAAATACAAGAGGAAATTAGCTCTTATTAACCATATGCAAATCCCAACCAAGTTAGGGACTTCCATGTACCACCCAACCATAGATTGGGTTGAACCAAATATTTTTTTCAGCCAATCATCCCCATGCCATATTCCAAACATGAATGTGCATCTCATGGGATAAACTTCTGCAAAAAAAACAAGGGAATCTAGAGGTTAAACCACCTCCACCCTCACACTACCCTAATCTCACCTAAACCCGTCTTGAAATCATAAAACAAAACCAAGCTTGGGTGCCTCAGAATTCCTTCACCATCCCTTGAGGAATTTCCCTATATCCACCCACCTGTTGAGGGCTTCTGGAGAAAACTATCTCCACCTCCAATGCTTGGTATTTTCCTGAGACCACCTCACTCGGATCCAAAACCATCTAGTAATCCAAATATCAACCAAGAATGAATCCCATCACACCATGGTTGTTTGGAAATTGCAAGGCAAGGATAAAACCATTGTTGAAACCTAGAAAAACTCATGCCAATGACAACAAATAAACTGAATACACACATCCATATATCATGCATGCCAAAACAAGCTAGGAAATCATACATGTGACTTGTTACCTGCAAGTATTCCCATTGAAGCCACTTGATCCAAACTTTCCTTGCTTAATACTTGCTTTCATTTTTTATCTTTTTTCTTTCCTTTAATTTCCTTGACCATCCTTTGTTTATTTGATTTTCTTCTCCTCTCGGTGCTCTTCTCCTCTCTAGAACCAATTCCAAATCTCAACTGACAAAATGGCCGAAAATTATGCTCTGATGTATTTTTATTATTGATGCCTCTAATTTATTCAGTTTCCCTATATTTTCCTTCAATTTCCTCCTTGCATGCAACTTGTGACCTTTCACCTTCCTCTTCTTGTAATTTCCTTTATTTTCATAAATAAAATGCCAATAATCCTTTTTTTCCTTTTCAAATCCTTTACTAATGCCTTTCCCAATTTCCCCTTAGTCATAATAAAAACAAGTGATGCCCACTAGGATACCTTTCCCAACATTTAGCTTGGAATATGTGTCCCATGACCTCGGTCTTTTTTTTTCCTTTATTAACTTTATTACATGAACATTTTAACCCGAAGTTGTTAAATATCCCTCTCCCTTAGGGAAACACCATCCTCATTGTTCAATGACACCTACAACCATCAAAACCACTGAAATATCAAGACATACTATCCTTAGAGCTATATAACCTAACTCGTTGCAGTATATACAATGAACGACCTCCCCAAAAGAAAAAACCATCACGAAAAACGTGACAACATGACAACCATACTGCTTATTGGGGATTTGTAACAAAACCCATTGCAATATTTATAATATAAACCATACATAAATATGTACATATACAAAAATTGTTTTACCTCAACTAGGAAATAATTAAGGATACATAGCCTGCATCTTATCAACCATCTCCCATGTAGCTTCATCGGGCACAAAGTATGTGTTCAGATGTTTCCACTACAATATGCATTGAGGTTCCATTTGGAATTCTCCTTCTGGCTCCATCTACAATACAGACCAATCAATCACATAATCAATATCCTTTACATAGATTTTAAGCAATGAAACATGGGAAACATCATGTAATTTCATTGTACGGGGCAATAGAATTTTGTAGGCCATTGGTCCAATCCTTTCAAGGATCTTGAATGGCCTACAATACTGAGGTGCTAACTTCGCACATGACCCAATCCTCAAGGAGCAAGTACACATGCTCCCTAACCTGAAACCCCTTATATTCCCTATGTTGTTATTGATGGTTTTGTAAATACATCAACTAAGAGGATCTCCCTGATATGAAGTCTGAACTAGACCTCACACCATTTGGTGTAGGAGTCCCATCTGGTATAAAGGCTCAGTTCCCAAATCCTCAAAGATCTTCCTTAGATCTAGCTGTCAGTGTGAGATAGTGATGCAATGGGATCCTCGAATAGTAAGGTAAGCGTGCCTAGCGGCTGTGCAACACAACTATCTCAAGGTTCTCTTAATAAAAAAGGGGGAAGAAAAGTGAGCCTCTAAGTCAGAGGTAGTAATACCACCCACGAAGAGATACACGTGAATCAAGAAGGTTTGTCTAGCATTCAATGGAATAGTCCACACCAAATGTGGTAGTGGTATAAACCAAAGTACAAGGAAATATTCATCCACCATCCAATGGAATAGTCCACAAAATATGTGAGGATCGTTATAACCAATGATTGAGAAGGGTCTATTTAGTACCCTATGGAGTAGTCCACAAGGATGAGACAACTGTGATAACCAATACAACACATTCCCAACAAGGTAAGCACTAAAACAATCGAAATAGTTCAACTATCTTAGTACATGTGAAACACACATGAATTACAAATTCTCAAAGAATAGTCTTACAAACATCCACAAGTCATGAATGGAAACATGCTAGCTTGAACAAGATTTTGTATTAAGCAAAAGTCCCCAAACACAAATTTACATCATAAATCACTAGCCCCAGTAGTGGGATATTGAACCCACTCATTTCTCCTCAAAGAACTGATTGATACTCTCTATGCTTTGTGGGAGGAGCCAAGGTGAAAAGTGCTTCATCATATAATGAGGGGGGTATATATAACCAAGTGTGATGCTCAAACCTTGTGATTCTTGGACTACCCTCACGACTGTTCAACTTCCTATGACTTTTCAATTGATATGAATATTCTTATTCATGTATTTTCATTGGAATTCCACTTTACATTTCATTCAATTTACAATAGGCATTGCCCATAATAGTTATGTGACCTTTGACAACTTATGACACGACTTGACATGAAACTACTAACATGGAATAGCTTGCTGAGGTGGAGATGTCAAGGTGTTGTTACTACTGAGTGCTAGAGGTGTTCTTGGATGTGCTTTCTATTCTCCTCCACATAGCTTGATGATGTGGGGCCTTCAATGATATTTTTCCTTGAGAGGTGGTTGCATGCATTTGTTCCCTTTTCTTGTATTTGATAATATTATTTATTCATCCAGCTGCAAGTGAGTCTTCTAGCATGTCCTCTCATTATTCTCCTTCGTCATTGTAATGTAATGATCTAAAAATGTACTTGTTCCTACAATTCACTCATGACGAGATTGTTGTGTTGTGTTATATTCTTTCCATGACTACCCCACACATGGCGAGGTGACAATGGGTCATAGCAGGGTATGTAGGGGGTGGTATCCCCCCTACACGGGGTCGGGGGAAGCACCCAAGAAATGTTTTTTGGACCCTATATTAGGTGGGTTGACCTACATATGGTTTTGTGCATGGATTTTGCACATTCTTTTGTGCATGATAGTTTACTATCCGCGGTATTTTGTAGATACAGTCAAGGGTACTACAGTTATGTTCTAATCCAGGGTTAATGAATTTGGGTTTATGGATGCTTCATCATGTATATATATGTATTGTAACAATGAAAGGAACATAATGAAAAATCAATCTGGTAGTCATGGGTTTTGGGATCCAGGGAAAAATCTCTGTGTATATATGTTTTATGTTGTATTCTCTCTCCATTATTTATTTTATGTTTTTAGAATTCCTATGCAGGTAATTTATGTATGAGGTTAAAACCTACATTTGGTATCAGAGTTGTTTTGGCTTCAAGGGGCTGCCTTTGCTACTGAGGGGTTTTTTCTCAGGCCCGTGGTAGACCCTTTTTAGTGGGAGATTTACGAGATTGATTCTTGTGGTGAAAGAAGATGGCGAAGAATGGAAATATAGAGATCGAGAAATTTAATGGTTAGAGTTTTGAGTTGTGGAAACTCAATATGGAGGATCTACTGGTGGATAAAGATCAATGGATTGTGGTAGTTCTGGGTACTAAACCAACATCAATGTCAGTTGAAGACTGGGCGAAGTTGGATTGGAAGGTAAAGAGCAAAATATGATTGTGTGTCTCAGATTATGTATTGTTGAATGTATCAGGGGAAGCTTTGACAAAGTCTTTGTGGGACAATGTAGGGACTTTGTATCAATCTAAGTCTCTAGTGAATAAACTATTCCTATGGAAAAATCTATATAACCTGAGCATGAAAGATGGAGACTCAGTGACAGAGCATCTGAATACATTTAATATTGTGGTAAGTTAGTTATTATCTATTGATATTAAAATTTCAGATGAAGATAAATGCATCATTTTTTTGTGTTCTCTACTAGATTTATAGGATAGTCTAGTTGTTGCAATAGGTAGCAATGCAATTGCCTTGTAGTTTGATGAAATAGTCTCATCCTTGTTGTTGGAAGATATGAGATGAAAAAATATAGAGGGCTAGAATGGTGATGCCTTGCCTATATGAGGACGGTCCCAAAACAAAAACAAAAATAAGTCCTTGAGTGGGAGATCTAAATCTCTAGAAAATACTGTAAAGGTGTGCTAGAAATGTAGAAAAGAAGGGCACTACAAAAGGGCCTGTAAATCTAACCTCCCAAGAAAGAAAATGGATCTGATGACAGAGGCAGAAACCTTCTTAGATGAAGGTGGGGATATGTACTTGGATTCTTCTTCAAGTACACATGTAGATCATGAAGAATGGTTGATTGATTCAGGTGCATCCTTTCACTTCAATCCCCATAGAGAGTGGTTCTGTGAGTATGAGAAATATGATGGTGGTGATGTCTTCTTAGGGATGAAAGTTAGGCTAGAATCACTGGTCACAGAAAATTCAAGTTGAAGTTTCAAGGTGGAAGGATTAGAACACTTTCGGGTGTTCTGCATATTCCTGCATTGGCCAGAAATCTAATTTCTGTAAGAAAGTTAGATGACGCAAGTGCAAAAGAAATGTTCGAGGAAGATAACCGCAAGATGGTTTAGGGAGCACTGGTATTGATGCGGGGAGTTCAGATTGGAACTTTGTACAATATTCAAGACAACATTGTTATTGATGGGTGGAACAGTTCTTTGGTTCCTAAAAATGGAGCCGAAAAGCTAGTGGTCTCTGGACAAAATCCCATGCTATGGCATCATAGGCTTGGACAAATTGGATAGAAGGGCCGTTGAATAGTTCGTGGTAAAGGTATGATAAAATTTATGTCTAATGGCTCTCTGGATTTTGATTTATATGAAAATTGTGTATATGTGAAGCATATTCGAGTGAGTTTCCCCTTTGGTGGTAAGAGGGCGAAACAAATATTAGAACTTGTGTGCAGTGATGTGTTTGGACCTATGTCAGTTCCATCATTGGGAAAGCTTGTGTACCATGTATCATTTATAGATGACTTCTCAAGAAATACATGGATATATTTCCTCAAGTAGAAATCTGAAGTCTTTAACAAACTTAAATAATTTAAGGCTCTGGTGGAAAACCAGGCAGAGAAGAAAATAAAGGTGCTGAGGACAGATAATGGTGGAGAGTTTTGCAGGAAGGAACTTGAAGAGTTCTATAAGAAGTGTGGTATAGCACGGTAGAAGACTACTCCATACACTCCTGAGAAAAATGGAGATGCAGAAAGAATTAAAAAGACATTGATGGAAAGGGAAAGAAGCATGCTCAGTGTTGTCGGGTTAGGACAGGAATTCTCGGTAGAGGCGGTGGAGACTGCATGTAACCTAGTTAGAAAATCACCTTCATCAACTTGGAGGATAAGACTCCACAAGAAGTATGGACTGGTAAGAAACCTTCTCGTTCACATTTGAGGGTATTTGGATGTGATGCATATGTACATGTTCCAAAGGATAAAAGAAAAAAGTTAGATAATAAATCTGAAAAGTGCATCTTTATTGGTTACAAGGATGGTTTAAAAGATTATAAGCTTTGGAACCCAGAAACAAGGAAGGTTGTGTACATACGATATGTGGTGTTTAGAGAGGTTAAGGATGTTATTAAACATGAAGTCCTACCAAAGGAACCTAAGAAGATAGAGTTTGAGCTAGAGGAAAAAGAATTAGACTCTATAGCAGAAGAGGAATCAGAAGATGAAGAGCCACAAACTCTTACTATGAGAAAATCAGTTTGGGGAAGAAGGCAGTCAAAAATGTATAGTCCATCTACTTTTTGTTCAAATTTTTCTTTATCTATTACTAATGATGATCCTAGAATTGTGAGGGAAGCAGTAGATTCAGAGGATGGAAAACTCTCTAAAGAGGCCATGGTTGATGAAATGACATCTTTGCATAAAAATGAGGCTTGGGATCTAGTGGAGTTGCCAGCTGGAAGGAAACCCATTGGCCGCAAATAGGTGTTTAACAATAAGATGAATGTAGAAGGCAAGTTGGAGAAATACAAAGGTTGGTTGGTAGAAAAGGGTTGTTCCAAGGTGCTGGGAATTGATTTTGGTGATATTTTTTCTCCTGTTGCCGAGGTAGTTTCTATTAGATTAATTTTATCTATTGTTGTTTCTTTTGATTTTGAGGTAGAACAGATGGATCTGAAGACAACTTTTCTTCATGGGATCTAGAAGAAGAAATCTACATGAAGCAATGTGAAGGCTTTGCGGCGAATATTAAGAAAGAACTGGTATTCAAGTTTAAAAAGTCTTTATATGGGTTAAAACAGTCACCAAGGATGTGGTATTAGAAATTTTATGCATTTATACAGGGACTTAGCTTCACCATAAGAAAATATGATCACTGTGTAAATTAATTGGTGACTATGTTTTTTATTTGGTCTTGTATGTGGATGATGTGTTGCTAGTTTGAAATGGCTAAGAAATTATCCATGATTTGAAAACCCATTTGTCATCCAAATTCGAGATGAAATATCTTGGTGCTACAAACTATATTTTGGGCATTGAAATTAAACGAGATCGGGCAAAGAGAAAGAGATCGGGCAAAGAGAAAGCTTTGGTTAAACTAGAGGAAGTATGTCGAGATAACACTGTAGAGGTTTAATATGCTGGATAGTAAACTGGTGAATGTTCATATTCCTGTAGGTGTGAAGTTATCTGCTAAACAATGTCCTAAGGCACAAGAATAGAAATATGACATGTCTCCTGTTCCATATGCAAGTGTAGTCGATAGCTTGATTTATGCAATGGTCTGTACTAGAACAGACATTGCACATGCAGTGGGAGTATTGAGAATGTTTATGTCAAAACCAAGGGAGGATCATTAGACAATAATGAAGCGGGTTTTCATGTATTTGCATGCCACAAGTGATTATGGTTTGTGGTACCAAGGAGGACCAAGATTGGATAGAGTTTTGGAGATTTGTGGCTTTGTTGATGTAGATTGGGCTGGAGATATGTATCAGAGAAGGTCTACAAGTGGGTAATATTGGACACAGATTGTCATTGCTTTCAATATGGTAATATTCAAGGAGCAGATAGAGCCAAGAGGAGCAGACGGAGCCAAGAGGAGCAGACAGAGTCGAGAGGAGCAGACACAACTAAAGAGGAGGAGACAGAGCCACCAGAGGAGCAAACAGTGCAAAGAGCACACAGAGAAAATGGAGGTATGCAAATAAGACAAAGCTTATACGCATGCATTTAACAGAACTATCGGAGCAGAGACATATATATGCATGCATTTAATAGCCATCGGAAGCCATATATGCCACAAATAACAATACGGGAGCAAGAATGTCAAAGAATGCACTATCAGGGAGTAATATAGTGTATATGCAGGCAGATTACACTCTCGAAAGCTATCAGCAGCGAAAAACCCATATATGTATGCTTTAACACTATCGGCGGAGAGAAAACCCATATATATGGGCTTAACACTACCGGCGTGCATTTATGGCACATTACACTTCGGGAGCGGTATTACAATATGTCCAGTGGACCATTGGAATCGCCGATAGCGATTATCGTATGGACACTTCGAAGCAGAGATCACAAGCCATAAAGCCCTACCACACCCGAGTGTCGATTGCGATATGGTTGTGGACCTGACAAGAATTTTAACTATGGCTCAATGCATTATCACATCCATCACTATCGCATATGTTATGAAGCCTTGCCACACCCAAGTGCCTATTGCGATAATGTACGCGGACCTGATGCAACATTGTGTTATAGTTGAATGCAATATCGCATCCACCCTAACGGGACTCTCACATCGCAATACCCAAAGGGTTGTCCTCTTTCTATGCACCGATTGCGATGACGCATGCGGACTTGATGCAGAATTATTATATGGTTGAATGCTTTATCGCATCCGTCCATCACAATAATACACAAAGGAATTACACTCTCCTGAGTGCCGATTGCGATAGAGGTATGGACCCGATGGATGCATCAAAAATAGTTATATAATATTGCGTCCAGCAAGGGAATCAGCCATCAGAAATCGACTATGTTATATACGAACCTCCGGAAGTGGTGATTACGATAAAAGGATGACGTGGCATGTGGGACCTCTATATGGATATAGCCTTGTTTATATGGTTTCCGTGAAGTAATAAGTCTGTGAATAAAAGATCCTCCTACAAATATATTTTTCATTCCTTGGCGATAGGAAGAAGTCATATATATATATATATATATATAGATATATGTTGAAACGCCTCATTTCTGGAATTGATCTCGGACATCTAAATTATAAACAAATAATTGCTCATGTCTTGTGCACTTGAAAAGAAAAAAAGGGACGTCTCTGATATTTTTTCAATAAGCATCATTTCTATTGTAATTCGGCCCCTCTTCCTCTTGGACGTGTCTCGTGAAGCATTGTTTGATTTGAGCGTAGAGGAAGCTAAAGCGAATGGAGGAGAGCAGCCAAAAGGTCAAGTGAGTGTTGAGGAAGTCGATCCTCAAGCGAGCGAGGAGGAAGCCAAAGAGCCAGCGAGTAAGCTGAAACGAATGGAAAAAGGCATGAGAGTGTATAAAACAATAAAAACAGAGAACTGTTGGTGTTGTTGTTGTGGTGAAGAACTAGAGGGTGAAGTAGTAGAAGCAACAGAGGAAAAAGAGGTAGACAAAGTAGCAGAGGCTGTACAGGCAGCAGAAGCAGCAGAGGCTGTAGAGGCAACAGAAGCAGTAGAGGCAAGAGAGTAGGGGTGAGAGAGCCTCAGTTGAATAGAGTGCAGCAGCATAATAGTGTATACCAAGATTGGATTGGAGCCCAAGAGGTTGGAGCCTCAGAACTGAACAAGAGTGAATTCATTAGGGTTGGTGCTCCTAAGTGCAGAACCACTACAAAATAGAGTTGGTGCTTTGGAGGTTGGAGCCTCACTGAAGTCCAAGTTGGAGCTTGGTAACTATTCACAATTAGATTTATATTTATATTTTATTTATTTCATTGCGTTGTCTTAAGTTTTAATAAAAGCATTATTTCCAGCTGTTGATTTTTGTGTTCTGTGTATACATATACATATCTATATATGGTTTTGGCAATCACTACAACAATTAAAAAAATAATAAGAAATACTGATTCAACCTCCCGTCTCAGTATTTCCAACAATTAGTACCAAAGCAGGCTTCTTCATACTAGCCTAACAGCTTGAAGAAGGATTCGCAGCCATGATGAGAAATCACGAAGCATCAGGAAGAACTACTTTGTTCGATGGCACTAACTTTGGTTTCTGGAAGAAAAGAATGACCTACTACTTAATGTCCCTTAGACATGAAGTTTTTCATTTTGTTCAAAATAAATACAAAACTACTTCCACTCTTCCAACAGAACAAGACGAGCGGAAAGCCTACATCGAAAATGCAAAGGCCATGAACTTCATCACTAGTGGAATCACTAATTCTGAGTTTACAAAAATCATGCACTGTACCTCTACCAAAGAAATGTGGGAGAAGCTAGTTGGCTTGTATGATGCAGACTCAAAAGTCAAAAAGGCAAAGCTTCAAACTCACAGAATACAATTTGAGAGTCTGAGGATGGAGGATGAAGAAGATATTGCAGCATACCTCCTCTGAGTAGCTGAAGTGGTAAATTCCCTAAAAGGATTGGCCGAAAAAGTGGAAGAAATTACCATTGTTCAAAAGGTATTAAGGTCTCTTCCAGACAGAATTGACTCCAAAATAAGCGCTATATAAGAAGAAAAGGATCTAGATACCATCAAAATGGATGAACTCCATGGAATTCTCACTGCCTATGAAATGCGGAAAGGTGGCCCAAGCTCCAAAGATGCAACATTCAAGGCCTCAAAGTCAAAGAAAGGGAAAGAAAGGAATGGTTGTAGTGACGAGTCAGATGTGGAACCCGAATTGGCTCAATTTGTACGAAAGTTGAAGAGAGGATCTAAGCTTAAAGGTAGGTATCCTCTTATTTATTTTAAATGTGGTAAAATAGGACATTATGCAACAAAATGTCCTCATAAAATTGACAGTGATGATGAAGGAAATTCTAAAAGAATGGCACACAAAAGGAAAGGGTTCAATAAGAAAAACTTCTTCTCCAAGCAAGATGAGTCTGATGAGGATGAGTTTATGGTCATCAAAAAGAAATCAGATGAGGAAAGTGATCATGATGAAAGCCAAGAGGCATTATTCATGGCACTCGTAGATGATGATGACTCAGGGCTAGAAGGAAATGTAGATGAACTGTTAATAAGCACCATTGAAGAAAATGAGAAACTACGGAACGAAATCATTTCTCTCAAATTTGAAAATGAGGAAATAAGAAGGAGAGAATATCTCTTGGAAGAAAATCTTAAAGAAAAAGGAGAGACTTGTGAAGAACGCGAGGCCAAAATAGTGTCTCTGAGAAAGGAGTTGGAGCAAATTAAAAAGGGTTGTAAAAGCTCTCAAATACTTGAGACTATTCTGAAAAATCAAAAGCCTCAACATGACAAGTCTGGAATAGGTTTCCAAGGAGAATTCTCAAGCACTAAGAATAGTGAAAAAAGCTATGTCGATGCACTCTCCTATAATCCAAAAGATGAAAACGTATGTTATCAAAAGCGCATCCCAGATCCCAAGAATGAAGAGAGAATTACTCCAAAAAAAAATGTTGACTTGAATCATGGACACTACAGCAAATACAAACCTGTACTCCACCAAGCGACCATCACAAATCCAAAGAACGAGGGAGTAGTAATTTCCAGGAAGGAAATCGACTCAAACCATGGTTACTTCAACAAGTACAAAACCATCTTTCTTGGACACTGCTTTCACTGTAAAAACTTCAATCATCAAGCCAGACATTGTATGGCTCGCAGAAGTGAAAAGACAATGCTAAAGGACCGAATAATCGACTCGTATGCCCCCAAAAGGCAGGGACAAATCAAAACCTTGAATCCTTTTGATCCCTTGACCAAATTTGATCTAATTTTCTCTTTCTGCTACAATAATGGACACTATGAACAAGACTTCCCACTCAAAGGAAGAAAGACGGGTAGCAAGAACTCGAGCATGGATAAATGCGGCCTAGCTCTATATGCTCAAAATAATGAAAACCAGTGGTTTGTAGATAGTGGGTGCTCCATACACATGACAGGAGACATAAGGAAGTTTGTCTCACTGAGCAAAAAGGAAGGGAATGTGTCCTTTCGAAGCAGATCCGGCAGAACTGTAGGAAAAGGAACAATTACTCTGATCAATGGAAAAGGAAAGGCTCAAGATGCTCTGCTAGTTGATGGACTCAAACACAACCTCCTGAATGTCAACGAAATCTGTTATCAAGGACATAAGGTTGTTTTCAGCACCAAAGACTGTGAAATAAGGAACTCTACCTTAGGGAAACTTGTGGCAAAAGGGGTGAGAACACCAAACAAAATTTACATATTGAACAGGATTCAAGAAAATAAATGCTACTTGAGTCAAAAAAATGAGATTTGGTTGTGGCACAAGCGAATTGGACATACAAGCTTCAAAAATCTGATCAATATCAGCAAGATCAAAGCTGTATGAGATATCCCAAGACTATTCAAACCAAATCAAGGAGTACGTGGTCCTTGTCAACATGGAAAGTGGACCAGAACTAGCTACAAGACAAAATAACACTGTACATCAAAGCCCTTAGAGATCATCCATGCTGATGTGTGTGGGCCAACTAGAAATCAAGCACTCCAAGGAGAAAGGTACTTTCTGTTAATTCGTTGATGATTATACTAGAATGATGTGGATATATTTCATAAAGTATAAATCTGAAACTTTTGAGTGTTTTAAGAATCTAAAAGCCCTTGTAGAAAATGAAAAAGATTAAAAAATTAAGTGCCTCGAAACAGACAGAGGAGGAGAATTCACATCAAATGAGTTTACTGAGTTCTGTAACATTCATGGAATTAAAAGATAATTCTCAGATGCCATAACACCTCAGCAAAATGGAGTAGTTGAAAGAAGAAACCAAACAGTCCAAGAAATGTCAAGAACTATGCTATTAGCAGCAGACTTACAGCCTAGATTTTGGAGAGAAGCAGTAGGGACAACTGTCTATACACTGAATCGAACTCAATTAAGACCAAATTTTTAAAAAACTCCTTATGAGCTATGGAATGGAAGACTTGCTTCGATGAAGTATTTCAAGATCTTTGGAAGCAAGTGCTTCAGAAAAATAAATGATGGTTCACCAGGAAAGTTTGATTCTCGGGTTGATGAAGGGATATTTCTTGGATACTCTACATGAAGCAAGGCTTACAAGTGCTACAATTATCGACTGAAGAAAATAGTGGAAAGAATTGATGTAAAGGTTGATGAAGAACTTTCAGTAAAGGAAATTGAAGAACATGAAGATGACTTTCTCATTGAAGAAGAAGAACCTAAAGAAGAAGAGATAGATGAGGAAGAAGAAGGAGAGAAAAGAGAACCACCTCATACCCCTTCAAAGATGAATTATGTCAAAAGATATCATCTAGAAGAACAAATCATTGGCGATAGAGATGAAGGTGTGAAGACCAGAAGAAGGATAACAACCTCACCCAAGAGAAAAGTCATTGCCCTCCTATCTATGATAGGACCAGAAACATTTGCAGAAGCAAGTAAGGATCCTCATTGGGTAAAAGCCATGGAAGAAGAAATGTCCCAAATTGAGAAGAACAAGACATGGTAGCTGGTACTTCATCCAAAGGACAAAAACATAATAGGAACCAAATGGGTGTTCAAAAATAAAATGAATGAGGAAGGACAGGTTATCA